>CM018900.1:14907154-14932154 GCA_009663005.1 Actinidia chinensis
ATTACATACAAAGGGTTGAGAAAAAATAGGATTATCAGGCCAAGGTCTAGCTTTCTCATTTCAGAGGATATCAAGGGATCAAACGTTTCTCACTTGCTAATGTAGCCTAGGATCTATAAGCCTAAGTATAGCTAACTAAAATATACAAGACATATGAGTTTACAGAAGAAACAAATATGATAGAAAAACAAACATACTGGGGAACACGCTGAAAAAGCCATAAGTTTTTTGGAACTGACTTATATTTGTTTTGTCCTAGCAAGGCAGATGAGGCAGATGCTGCTCGATACATATTGTCCTCATTCCCAAATTCGTCTTGTTTCGTAGCTATGGCCAGTTTGATCACCTAATGGAGGTTGAAAAGCATGTAGATGAAACACAAAAGAAACAACAAAAACATCAACTTCTGGTTGATAGATTTAGCGAGAAAGAAAGATGAAATATTTAAGCTACAGAATTCTGAAGAAGAAAAAAAGAAAGAGAAAGAGAGAAGACAAATACAATAGGACTATCTTGAGGGCATGATGCCGTGAACTTACGTGGTACGGACCCATACTTACATTACTTCCACTTGCCACCACGTGTCTGGTAGAGACTTGAGACTTCCTATGGGCAGCATATGAACAGTAAATACCTATTAGGATAGGGCAAGTTTTCATTATTTTACCAATACTGACAAGCCAGCTATATACTTTGCATCCATTTGCGAGTTTTATTGCCATTAACTTAACAATATACTTTTGTAAAGCTAACGAATACCTATCACATTGCAGCTCCAACTGCTGCAAATGCACAGTCACCCACACTTAAACATCCAAAAAAATAAGCCACATTGAGTCGCGCCAAGGGTGACAAGAGATAGTTGAGTTACGGCCAGTTAGGAAGAAGACATTATGATTGGGGTACAAGGACTTCGCAAGCAACCGAATTACTTGCATCCACAAATAACAAAAAAAAAACAGAAATAGTAAAGGATTAACCAATACTATTAAGTATATTTTCTATTTTTTCATCCCATAAATTTTGTCTCGAAGGGACTTAACAAATCCAATTGAAAATACAGACTTGGAGTATTCAACAGGAAAACATAAAGAGATACTTGCAATAAATATATACACACTCCCGATAATTTTAACATTGACCCCAGATTTAAAGCCTTTGTTATATGCACAGTCAATGCCAAGGAGGGTCAAATAGAGGCATGAGATCAATGAATTGCCATGTGCCTCCTTGACTCTCCTTTCTTCCATCAGGAACTTTCTGTTAAATATTTTGGAATCGCCTCTCAGTGCCATAGTAATATCCAGTTCAAATAGAGATCTCCGTTCCACAAATATTAGAAAATGACAAGAAGTAATGACAATGAAATATTACCTAGTAAGCTCCTCCAAGAGATTGTAATTCTCATTCTATGAACTTATAGCATGAGCCCTATGCTTTATTTATCAAATACACTATACCTGAGATAGTAAATGTTATAACTATTATAATTGTTCTAGTGCACAAGGATAAAAAGCAAGGATATCTATAGAGAAGAGAGAGAGATCCCTATTGTTGGTCCTCGCGATGAGGTTTTCATGCTTGCAATGTTGTTCACGTTTATTGTCACGACCCAAAACCTGCTTGAGGAGATAGAGGCGTGACCGGCCAGTAGCCACAAGCTACCACAGGCCCAAAACCTGCTTTATTTATCAAATACACTATACCTGAGATAGTAAATGTTATAACTATTATAATTGTTCTAGTGCACAAGGATAAAAAGCAAGGATATCTATAGAGAAGAGAGAGAGAGATCCCTATTGTTGGTCCTCGCGATGAGGTTTCCATGCTTGCAATGTTGTTCACGTTTATTGTCACGACCCAAAACCTGCTTGAGGAGATAGAGGCGTGACCGGCCAGTAGCCACAAGCTACCACAGGCCTACATACAAAATGAAATCAATAGCTTTTGCTTTATTGATTAATTTGATATAATTAAGTCGTATGTCGCATCTTCATTAGGACTTTGGGTCCGAGCTGTATTTAGTTTCGTTATTCCTGGTTTTTCAGTACTTTGTCATTTCGTTGATAATTTTTCTAGAATTACCTATCTTTACCTCATGAAGGAGTTGTATTTAATTTTTAAATCATTTTATTTGGAAATAAAAACTCAGTTTGATACTTCTATCTATATGTTTTGTTCTGCCAATGCCCATGAGTACTATTTGCATGTGCTTTCGCAGTTTTTTTAGTGACCATGGTATTATTCATCAATGTTATTGTGCTCGTACTTCACAACAAAATAGAGTTGTCGAACGCAAGCTAAGACACTTATTAGAGATGACTCGCACCTTATCCTTTCACATGTAGGTTCCCAAATCGTTCTAGATTGATGTTGTTCTTAAGGCATGTTATCTTGTGAATAGAATGTCGTCTACTGTTTTAGGTGACCTTATTCCTCATCGTGTCTTGTATCCCGATCACTCTCTGTTCTCCCTTCCTCCTCGGGTCCTTGGGTGTACCTATTATGTCCATGCTCTTGATCCTGGTCCGAATAAGCTCGATCCCCATGCGCTTAAGTGTGTCTTTCTAGGCTATTCCAGTACCCAAAAAGGACAGGTGTGATTCTATCACCTTTAATGAGTGTATTCCCTATTTTACCGCACCTCCACCATTACCACCTCCTGATTATTATCTCACCACCATTGTTCCTATTGTTCCTCCCCGACTGGAGAAGCCCTTGCAGGTTTATTTTCGTTGACAGCGGTTGGCCAAGCCCAGGCACCTATTGCTCAATCTTCATCTCTGGCTCGAGATTCACCTGTCCCTACCGCTAGCATTTCTCCCCCTTCTGATCCGGATTCCCTTCCTATTGCCCTTCACGAAGGTAAACGTATATGTACTGCTCATCCTCCTTCTCACTTTGTGCCCTATGCTAGTTTATCTCCTTCCTTTCGTGGCTTTATTAGTTATGTTTTTACTACTAATATTCCTAAGTCTATTTCAGAGGCACTATCTGTTATGCATTAGAGGCAAATTATGGTTGATGAGATGAAAACTTCACATGACAATGGTACTTGGCAGCTGGTTCATCTCCCTTCTAACAAGCCAGTTGTTGGTTGTCGTTGGGTTTTAATAGTGAAGTATACTCTTGATGCTTCGGTTGAGTGCTACAAAGCTCGACTTGTAGCCAAAGGTTATACTCAGACATACGGTGTTGACCATGCCGAGATGTTCTCCCCCATCGCCAAGATTGCTTATGTCCGAATTCTTATCTCCCTTGCTGCCAATCTAGGTTGACCTCCATTTTAGCTTGATGTGAAGAATACATTTCTTCACGATGACCTACATGAAGAGGTTTGAATGGAGCAACTACCTGGGTTCGTTGCCCAGAGGGAGTCTGGTTGGGTATGTCATCTTTAGAAGGCGCTTTATGATCTCAAACAATCTCTTAAAGCCTAGTTTGGGAAGTTCAGTGATGTTGTTATGCAATTTGGGATGAAATGTTGTCAAGCCGTTCATTATGTTTTCTCCCGTTTCTTTGACGGGGAAGACTGATATTGATGGGAAGCATGTGGATGCTCTTATGGATCCTAATGTGATGTTGTGTGTTGACCATGTTCAGACGCTTAGTAGGAAAGTTGAACTACCTTACTACCACTCGGTCAGATATCTTGTTTGCAATTAGTGTTGTTAGCCAATTTATGTCATCCTCTCGTACCTCACACTGGGAGGCATCTCTGAGGATCATTAGATACTAAAAAGCTCATCTTGGACGTGGCCTACTGCAACGAGCACATGGTCATCTACGAATTAAGGTGTTCACTGATTCAGATTGGGCAGGTTCTGCATCGGATATGAGGTCTACCACTGGGTACTGTACATTTCTTGGTGGTAATCTAGCGAGTGGGAAGAGTAAGAAGTAGACGAGTGGGGAAGCACAGTACCAAGTTATGGCTCATACCTCATAGAACTAATGTGGATGAGACATTTTGTCATAGGAGTTGTGTTTTGATGTCAAGTTGCCAATGAGTATGCATTGTAATAATCAGGTTGCCATTCATGTTGCATCCAATCCAGTTTTCCATAAGAGAACTAAGCATATTGAGGTGAACTAACCATTTGTGTCCACGGGAGCTCAGTTGAGTGATGTTCACCAAGTCTGTTTTTAAGTCTAGGTTGGAAGGTCTATGAAGGGGAGTGTTAGAGTTATTATAAAGCATAATGTGTGGGTGTACGGGGATAGTTAGTAAGAGTGTGTGCAATGAGTAATTGTGAGTGGTGGTAGTATATACTCTTAATATAAATAATATTGTCTGTATTATGGTTAATTAGTTTACCCTAATCACACTTTATTTCAGTTCCCATGATGACGTCTTCCTGGTTGCGATGCTCAAATTATCCTCAACATTTCGTCGAACAATGGCCGCAAATCTAGAAGCGGTTAGTGAGTAAACCAATTAATAAAAAAAGTGTAATTCATTTGCAATTATTCTCTCCAACTATTTCATGTCCATTTACTTCCGTTATAAGTTTTCATACCGGAAAAAAAGTCTGGGTTGTATGCTGCCTAGAAGAAAATGGCTGTCGTCTTTGTCCATTTCCCACTCGCAAGGCTCTTGCATCTATCAAAACAAGCATAGAATTAGAAAAGGAACTACACTACTTAATTGAGAAATTCAAACAGATGTAAATGAAACCCCGCCCAAAAAAACCTCAATAAGACTCGTAAACTATTAGCTTGCTCAATGCCAGAGTTCAAGTTTTATAGCTTCAAAGCAAATCCACGCCTGCAATGTTGTCATTGTTTTTGTGATAGCACCTACAATAATGAAAAGTAGGAGTTAGCCATGTGTATATTAAGATACCTCACAGTAAAATATTGTACTACATTTTTTTGTTTAGCATCATAACCAATCAGTCTTTGACAATCCTACATCTCTTTGAGCTTTCTTTGCTCCTCTTCTTGTAGCTTTAAGCCAGCACATCAACATTTAAAACAACGCCAATCTCAGACCTTAACAATCACCATCATGGCAAACAAGAAAGTGACTAGAGAAGGACAAAAATCAAAGCCCAAAATAAACTAGACAGAGAACTTGCAGTTGTCCTTTTGCAGTTCTTTTTATAAAATCCCCTGTAGTCTAAGACTTGTAGTCCTTCTTCCTCTTGTAGCAATAAAGAACCAGTGCTTACTCCTCAATTGGCCTGTGCAATGGCATTAATAGCTGATGCTACGCCCAAGAACTTCAAAATCTTGCTCTCCAACAAAATCCAGAACAACAAATAACTAATTAAATAAATGACTCCAAAAAAATCTAAAACTTTTTACAAACAAAAAAACTACTATAGAGCAGAACCACCATTGCCAACAATCAGAACGGTGTGTGTGTGTGTGTGTGTGAGAGAGAGAGAGAGAGAGAGCTAGGATATAGAGAATATATGTAGGTGGCACCTCCTTTTCTTCCAGATTGTTGTGCCAAAAAGGGTGCCTGTTCGGAAATCACCCTCTGTCACATCTCAAAATCTTAAAAATCTCCTCAATCAGTATGTTGTGCTGCAAGTTAAACTCATGATAAGCAAATTGCACACCTTTTACACATTGTCGTATACTTTTTTGGGAAGATGAGAGAGAGTGGAGATTGCTTGAAAGGCGGGTGCCACAAACTAATGGGTTACACTTTGGGATAGAGTAGGATTATAATCATCAAACGCTGATTGCAAGTAGTCCATATTGGCTCTCTCTATTCATATAGATATCATCTCTAAGGGTTCCGTGTTGAAGATAAAACAATTTTTCACTTTGAAAATGGCCCAATAATCCTGGAAGATGAAAGCAGTAGTGGAATTAGCCAGTCATTCGCCAACCTTCCCACCAAAACATCATCTGACCCATGCACACTGATATAATGTTTGAAAAACCAATGACCACCATACAAACTAATTGGATCTTTGGTACACTTTTTACGATGCAAATTCTGTCTAGAAGCAACCTAGTTTTTGCATTCTTGCCACAAAATGCTTAATTTTTCGAACGGTTGGAAGATGACACAATTTCATCGATAGATCATTTGGGGAAGTAGGTGAACTGCTTCTCTTAACTAGAATTAACCGTTAACTCAAAGGGATGGAGTTCATAGCCTTGACCATTTCCTCATTCAACCAGCCATTTAGAAGTTACATATCCCGTAAACCAGAATTCTGATCAAGGAAATCTGCCATGGTGATTAAAGAACAAATAGGGGTTCGGGGGGAAGGATGTTTTAAGTTCTTCAAGCCAGGTATCAAAGCATCATACAAAAAGTTGGTATTCTTCCCATTAACAATCTTCTATCTCACTCCTTTGAGCAACAAGTTTCTGCCCTCTACGGCTCTACCTAACTAAACAAAATCCAAGATGGAGTGGGTGGGGGTGATTCTAATAATTGGGAAAATAAATTACTTTTAACATTTTTTCAAAAGTTGAGTCCTGTTATCAATTGCCGCACTTTTTTGGCTAAACCAGCTTTGTTGAAACTTGAAAGGAGTTATATATCAAAAACCCATATCATCACCACCCCTTGAAGCTCTACACCTTTGGAGCTGTAACTTTATGCCAAGGCCACTAATGGATCTTACCCTTACCCTGCTTTCATCATCACCTCATCAAAACTTAGCAGCGGATGAATTGATACAATTCCAGAATAACTCAAGTATCTTAAGGCAAAACAAAGGATAGGCTTCTGATTTAATTAACCCTTCTCTACCTGCCTAGAATAGAAATTGGCTTTTCTAATCTTGGACCTTATTAAGACGAGATCTCTTATAAAAGATAGAGCCTTTGGGTCTTCCCCACAGGGCTGGAAAGCAGAGGTATTTAGCAACTTTCTTCATTTGCTTCTGACCCAAACCTTGTAGGAGATCATTATGAACCTAAGCAAGGGTATTTGGAAAGGAAGACACTTGTTTTAGAAACTGAAAGACGATATGCTTTGCTAAACATCTTCAAGCATTCATCTTTTTCGGCCTCAAGGAAGATTAGGGAGTCATCAGCGAAGAGAATAGTGACATCACCTCCTCTTCAGCTTGATTCCAAAAATTTCTTTTTTCTGCCACTTCATAAGAGAGGAGTTTAGAGAACAGGGGATCCCCTGCCTCAAACCCTTCAAAGGTTAATCTTTCAAAGTTGTTCCCCCCATTGACAACTACTGAAAATATCACCATAGTTGAGCATTGCCTGACCCGTCCTATCCATTGCTCATCACAACCCATTTTAGCCATACCTGCCAATATAGAAAATCCCATCGGACTTTATCATAGGCTTCATTATTAAGGTCGGGCTTCACAGCCACACAAGAATTGCATCCCCTTTTTTGTGCTTCAAATAGTGAAAAACTCGATGTGCAACAATAATATTATCTTGTATTTGACGACCCTTAATAAAAAAGTTAGATGCTGCTAAGTGATAAGTGTTGGAAACAAAAGTGTTGGAATTGAAATGGAGACAATTAGAACCACTTATGATATTCTAAAGATTGTAACATTGGAGGCATGAGTGTCCAACAATTGGAGGCAATGGATCCACCGAATTGTAACCTAAATTATTTCAGCAACTAGAGCCTCATTGCTTAGCTCATCCTCCCTTCTCCTTTCCTTATAAAGTTAGTTTATTTAATGTTATAGGGCAAGAGTCTTTTGGTCCCCTAATTAGGTGTTTCTTCTTCTCTACATTGTTTTTTTGGGCACCCTAACATTTTCTTATTTCCGTAATCCGCGTGTTTTTGGCGTATGACCAGTAACGGGGAGCGGTTGGATTTTTCCATACCATGTTGGTTCCACGTTGCCTATGTCCGTAATCCGCGTGTTTGGCCCCCCCCCGTGTGCCACACGTGCGGGGGCATGTTGGACTTTTTTCGGGACTTCTTGCAGCCTCCTGGAGCATTCTGCATCCATGCCGTGCCGTATCGTGCCTTCATCGTGTCGTGCCGTGTCGTGTCGTGCTCGTGCCATGCTCCTATTAGTTCCGTCTCCGCTCCTCTGTTGTCAAGCTGAGCTTGATTAATATCTCCTCTCAGCTTGAGGGAGAGTGTTGGAAATAAAAATGTTGGAATTGAAATAGGAAGACAATCTAGAACAACTTATGATATTCTAAGATTGTCAACATTAGAGGCATGAGTTGTCAACATTGGAGGCATTGGATCCACCGAATTGTAACCTAAATTATTTCAGCAACTATAAGCTCATTGCTTAGCTCATCCTCCCTTCTCCTTTCCTTATAAAGTTAGTTTATTTAATATATTAGGGGCAAAATAGTCTTTTGTCCCAATTAGGGTTTTTCTCTAAATTGTTTCTCTTTACCTATAAATAGGTCATTATGTAAGATAACAAAATATAACAAGATAATAAGAACATAGAATACATTCTTTATTATCTCCCCTTTCTATTTTTCAACTATAAGCAAGTGCATTAAACGCTTCGATATATTAGCCATGATCTAGAAGTAATCTTCCGGATGAAGTTAAAGAGCCTAACAGGACAAAACTCGGTTACCTCCTCTTGATGCTGAACTTTAGGAATAAGGACAAAATTGAAATGATTTCTCTCCTTCAAAAGTAAGTCACTACAGAAAAAGCTATTGACCTGACCATTTATGTGACACCTAGACATACAACCACATAATATTTTTGATAAAAGATCACTGGAAAGCCATCAGACTTTGGTGCCTTGAGAGGACCCAACTGAAACACCAAGTCTTCAATTTCCTTGTCTCCTGCAGCACCACAAAACTTTTTGGTTCATGCATCACTACTAATCTCAGGAATACAGTGGAGAACCTGATCCATGTTAGAAGATCTAGGGTCTTCAAAAAGTTTATTGAAATAATTGGAAATAATAGCAAAAATTTATACAAGATCAGTTTGCCAAAGTCGTACCTACTTAGATGATGATTGAAGACCAGTGGAGAAAATGACTACATCAATCGTACCTTCATAGTAACCTCAATTGCATGTTGATTTTCCACTTGCACAATCAACCATTCATCCATCAGATTGGATCCTATAGATGATGCGCTTACCAGCCATTAGCATGATTTAATAAAAATGCCATTATATTGAGATGTAAAACAACTAAGTGCATTATTTAATAAATTTCAATGCTGCTACTGGCCGGTCAAGACGGTGGGTTTACAACTGAAAAAACCCTCTACTTCTGCTGCAACCCTTGAACCTTGTTGTCCTTTGGGGCTTGGGAATCATGGCCGACTTCCTTTCTCTATGTATTGCTACTCAGAAAAAAAATGGAATCTATTGAATAAATGAGCGGAAAGAATAGATTTGCAGACGAGACAAAAGCCGCACGTTGTCATGTTCAACCGAGATCGTAGAGCTTCCAAACATACCCAATGAAGATGCATGGTCCACATACATTTCCTTTTAGAAAAAACTTTTTGTAACTAAAGATGCAACTCGGCTAAATTTCATCTAGATGCATAACCTTTTCTCAATTTTCAAAAGCTATAGGCAATTAAATTTGAGAAACTCATTAGTCCAAGCAAAACATCATTATATGTAACTATCAACAAAAAAATCTTTCAGATTTCAATAAAAATTTCATGAAAAAACTTTTTATTGTACCCATTGATTACAACTGCATTTTTAAGCTCTAAAAAATGTAATAATCACTGACGGTTGAAACCACTTACAGCATTATAGTTAATTAGGCAGGTTCAACTTAAAGGCCTCAGTGGGATCATTGAATACTTTTATATTGTTTACGTTGAGAAGCATCTTTATAAATAGGTAAATCAACAGCCAGGGATTGCCCAAAGCTACCACCCAACGGTTAAATCTTCCAAATCTAATTAGTTGGACAAATCTGCCACCTAATTTGAAGGCCCCGTAAGAATCACTCTAAACACTATCAAAAAAATGTAAATCAAATCCCTTAAGACCCCCCAACCCCAAAAAAACATGGAGAGAAAAAAATCCTAGTATGTAAAGACAGTAAGGGAAGATGAACAAGGGCCCACTTAAAAAATATCCTACTTCAACATAAAGTAAAAGACCAAAGAATCCATGGAAATCTATTTGTGTTCGGCAAAGAACAGAAATCCATACAAATCCATGCATGTTTGGAACAAAATAGAGGTCCATAAAAATTCATTTGTTCGGCATGAAGTAGAATCCATACTTGTTATGCATCAAGTATAACAAACCCATAGAAATCCATAAAAATCCATTTATTCGGCACAAAATAAATATCCAAACTTTAGAGAATAAAGTAGAAGTTACTAGCTATCCATAAATATTTGTGTTCATAAAAACTAGAAAGGCATAAAAATCCATGTGTCCGACACAAAATAAAAGTTCATAGAAATGCATGCATGTATGTATGGTAAGCATAAAGTAGAAAAAGTCCATAGAAATCCATAAAGCGTCATGTATTTGGCAAAAATAGAACTACATACAAATCCATACATGTCCAGAAGAAAATACAAGAAGTCCCCTCATTGGTATGAAATACTAATCCAGTATGTTACCTTAGAATGGCCTATCATTATGGCTTGTAGAGCTAGATTTGTGCTGGGGAGTCCAAGCATGTTTTCACAGGTTGCAAACAGTTGCACATAATTCAGCACTATATTTCAGCAAAGAGCTTGCCGAGCAAAATGACTTCAATGAAAGTCATTTATCAAGTTGGTTGAATGGTCTACCAGTTGAGTAAGCTGAGGTGAGCATGGCATATCCAAACCATAGACTAATGACAAGCCGACTAACATCCAGGGCATGGGCCTTTGTATGGGTTACAAAGTAGAGACCAAGAGCCCGGAGCTAATTTACATGAGGTGGGGCTATAAAATAGCAGGCTGTTTGGGTGCTACTTGTATTACCTTGGACGTTGATTGGCCACTGCTTGCAATAGCGAGCTGTTTGGGCCTTGCACGTAGAAAGATAAAATTGTCATTTAAAATTATTTCACATAAATAAGCAAGGGTATCTATACAGGGGAGGGGGTAGGGGTAAAAAGTGAAATTCATTTCGAATTATTCTATCTTACTATTTCATGGCCATTTACTTTTATTAGAAGTTTTCTTACTCGAATATTGTCCAAAAGAAAACCTTGTATGCTGCCCGAAAGAAAATGATTAGTGTCGTGTCCAAGTGAATTATTCCAGTAGTTAAAATCTCTACAAGCATCCAACAATCAGACTGAGGAGGAACCTTCAACCTAACCTTTGATATCGTCCTAATGATACCTGGTATATCCTGTAAAAGAAGCACAAAAAAGAAAATGAGAAGAAACAGAGGTTATTGACAAGACAATGAGAAGAACTATGAGTGTATCAACTTGTATCTTTGTTTGCATGTGTTAACTAGAAAAGTAAGGGAATGTGCATTCGGTGTGATAAAAGTACAAACCATCCTTCAATATGGGCATGATCAACACCATGTATGAAGGGCGGGGAATCAAACTCCATATGACAGCGAGTAACATAAAAATAAGTTGTCAAATAATAGAGATAACAGATAAGAAGGTAAAAGGAAAATAAAAGGAATCCTATACGCCAACAGAGGATCTTATCAATTGATTTGTAAGTTTAGGAGGAGGAGTGCACATAAAATTGAAAAAAGTGGGTTTCAACTATCCACATTGGAACACTTACCATAATACAGATAGTAATAGAAACAGCATGGAACTGAAGGCCCACCTCTTTTGGATAACTAAACATCCCCTCATAACATCATCTATTGCTAATTGGTTTTCCACTCGTAAGACTTTGCAGCCAACACAATTACCGTATCTTCCTATACTCCTCTAGTAAAGACCTATGAAAATACATCCAGACATAGGATTTTAACATAAACTACACCAAGGAATTTAGAAATTAAAAAGAATCAAACCACCACAAACCCGAAATAACCTCAATAAGACTTTCACAAACTGTCAGCATGCTCATTGTCCGAGTTCTTGTTCTATAAGTGCAAAGCACATCCATGCCAGCATTTCTTCGATTGTTGTTGTTCTTTTTGTGGTGGCTCCCTAAAATAATGAAAAGTAGGGTCAGCTATGTGCACATTAAAATAACATTCTGCAGTAAATCAATTATGGTATTAAATTCTGCAGTTTAGCCTAATCCTCAATCAATGTTTGATGATCCAACATCTCTTTGAGCTTCCTTTTCTCCTGTTCATCAGCACCAAAACTTGGACTCACTGTCATGACCAGCAGGAAAGAAAGTGACAGGAGGGAGACAAATATCGAAACCCAAAATAAACTCAATGTAAGACTTAGGGTAAATGCAAAAAAGGGCGTGATCTTTTTCATAAAATTCTAAGTGGTCTCTTCTGCTGAAAGCAAAACTAAGACTTACTGTTCTTCCTTTTCCTCTTGTACCACAAGTAGCCTGCAGTACTATGAGAGTGTTAGACTATAACATATAGAGCATACCTGACAACAACCTCTACGGTAGAAACTACAAACCTTTGGAAACTTTGTTGTTTCTTATCTTTATTCTTCTTTTAGTCCTTGGCATCCAGCTACAGTTCTTATAAATAACAACTCCTGCAGCATCTTCTTCTACCTTGCATCCTCGTTAATCAAAGCCTACATTAGTGTCTCAAAGAGAAAAGCTCCGACAATGTTAGATCCAAGAAAGTTGGATAAATGGAAGAGATTATGTCACAAAAACCTCCATGAATACCTTCAAAAGTTGCCCAGTAATCAAGATTAGTTACATGCTTCTATTTTAATTAATTTTATCAAGCTTCAAGACCGAGCATAATGAGCCTTAGAAATATTACAAAACTTCACCCCAATAAGTTATGCTATAAAAATTGTGAAAAATGATTTTTCACAATTTTCCTCAAATAAAAATACAAGATTCAAACACAATATGAAAAAGTAAAGTTTTGTATCATTAACTTTTTAAGTAGATAAAATTTTTAGAAGTAAAGATGTCTGCCATACACTTATTTTTCAGTGTTCAACATAGACAGCTCTCTGGCTTACATTTTGAGTGAAAGGCTAATAAGCTTACCAAATACCATTTACGTTACTGAATATTCGCTTAAAGTGCTTAGTGGGATGATTTGGTTTTTTCGAGCCATGACATTCATTTTTTTTTCCGAAATCACAAAACACGACAACGTAAATAACAGACTTTTAATAACGAGACATTACTTACTTCATGTAGTCTAGCACTAGGCCTAGGATGGTCTGTAGAACAATTATATTAGTATGCAATGTGTACCTCCTTACTTTTTGAGTTCAGTAGGTTATTTGTTTTTCATTACTCATTGATCTCTAGTCTAGTGTTCCCATTGCATATTGCAAGAACTACACTCCTCAGATGCCAGCTGTATCTAGCCCATCGACGGCAAACGTGTACAACAATCAAGACCAAGACAATTAAACTCGTCAACTAATCTGCATCTGGAATATTTCTAATAATGATGGCTGTCATGTAATCTTACTGAACTATAGAAGCATGTTAAAACAGTACATCAAACTACTTCAATTATTTCACGCATACGGCATTTCCTCGTAAATTCAACGCCAGGCAGCCAGTTGCAAGTGCAACATCTGGAGACAGGCTAATTAATTCCAATGCTGTGCACTATCACCTCAATCGTCTCCTTAGGCACGATGCTCATTTTATTATTTCTAAAGCTATTTCAGAAAATGAGGACCTCAAATATCTACACAATTCTGTAACAGAAAACAATTAGCTGTCTCAGGAAAAACATGCGTTTGTGTAACATTATAAACTTAGTCCTCTCTCTCTCTCTCTCTGCAAACGTGCAAGTACTAAAGTACATAAATTAGAAACAATGATTCATATTGGATACTGCGACTCATGAATATCATTCAGGAAAAGATTTAACCTGTTCATCAATTTACATTTGTCATCAATACAGTAAATAGAATGAATCACAACGAGATCCTGGTGCATCTATAAAGAAGGGATCAATATACAAATTCCAAAAAATCAAATTGAAACCCAAATCAATGAGATCTATCAGTCGCAACTCCTCCCATGGGAGCCCTTAGCATTGGGATCTCAAGCTCAAGGACATGCATTTAGAAATCGTAGATAATTGAAACCCAAATCAATGTAAAATTCTATTAAGGAAATTAGCAAAATCTTCCAAATCAATCCCAAAGTTTCCAAATCATATCGCATATCTATACTTTAACATTTATTGGAACCTGCAAGCGGCCTGCCAAACAGATCTGAGATTTGTGTGAACTTTCAAATCTTTTTGTTCGATATGGGTCATCCTCTTTCACTCAAAAATCAGTAATGTTTTTGGTTTATTACGAGAATGATGAGTTAGTTGTATGTCATAAAGTTAAAATTGAAGGCCATCCCCAAATCATAGAGCACAAATACAATACTTCACAGCAAATTGTCATATATTATCTATGAAATAAGTAAAATCAAATTTTAAAGGGCTACGTCTCTCATTGATACGGAACCCTTGTTCTAGTCGAAATCCAGTACTCCATTAAATTCAAACAGTTTATCATGTGCTTCTGTCTTTGGCTCTAAGAAATTGAAGGAACAAAAATAAAACATAGAAATATGAAATCCCTAATTCTTTAGTCAGCAACAATAACTCACACAAAATCAGTTCAAGAAAATTCGGAACAAACTTTGTGTTGCTTATTTCAGCTCCTTTTCATGCACTAGCAAACCCTAGTTAACCAGGGCGCACTAATCACATCCAGCGAAATCACTTGATGGGACGTCAAATTCATATGCCAAACAATGAGCTTCAAAAGGAGCCCCTGCTTTGATATGAATAAGAATGAACAACCCTTTGTAGAAATAATATCATTGGTGACGTGAAAGTGTTAGACACCAACTGATCTAAAAGTATAAGCTCTTAGAGAATCATTTATATTATTCTCAGTAAGCCTCCTTACGTGTGGTTAGGCTCCATGTAAAAGTGTTCGCCCCAACTCATCTAAAATCTTAAGCTGATTGAGAGGGGCAACTTTATTATTTAAATTATTCTCAACAGGTGATAATGCAAAATGGAAAAAGAAAGAGTTTAACAAGCAATTACCTCCATGCATGCCTACCTCCATGCATGCCTACGTACAAGTCTACCTAGTTCAGCATAAATTGCTATGCCACTCATCATTACACAAGCTAAAGAGTTTAACAAGCAATACCTCACATGGACGGACACATATATAAATAAATAAACATTTTAGTTTCATACCGCACATGTATACCTGAGATGGAAGGCATTCATGACACACTTACCTGGTGTTGCAGTAACAACTTTTTCATTGGTCCTCTAGATAGCATTTGGAGGCAGGGATGGTAAATGGGGAAACAACTTTACAAATCATATATGCATTGACCTGCAGCAAAATGAAAGTTCTTGGTCTCATTAAAAACAAACAAAAAACAAATCATACCCTTCTATCAAAGTGATTGTGCCATAAAATAATCCAGGAGTCAATGCCTGCCACTAATTACACTCACCAGCAGATCCCATGAACACGCTAAACTTCGTACCACTTTATCTCATTTTCTGCTTTTCAAGAAGCATCTCTGGTTCAAGAAGTTTCATGTATGTCTCAAGATTTGGCCTCCTTTTTGAAGGGCGGAAACAACCCAAGTTGAAGGAATCACATCACAAACTACTTTGAAGATGAAGTAACACATGTAATTATAATAGTCTAAATTGCATAGAACAAGAAAAAAAATGAATCTAAAAAAATGGAGAGAGAGAGAGAGCTAACTCAAATAGAAAGCATAATGAGGTCACATTGGAGAGTAAATTTCTTTTTATTTCCTTTAATCTGCACACTGCATAAAAAAAAAGAAGGGGAACTTTTAACTAAACATCATTATCACAGATCATTGTCAAAGGAAACATTGGAAACCTGTAGATTTCTTCTCACTTCATACAGATCTTCGATTATAGACTCAACATGAAAGCGATGGATTTGCATGGTATTTGACGAATACCAATTGGGCTGTCCTGTGTACTTTATTCAAAGTAATTTTAAGTTTCCAATGTTCATTTATTAGTTATAAAACGTCAAAAGGAGCAAGACAGCCGGGAATACCACATTAGGTCCTAGAACTGCTAACCTTTGTATAGCACCATACTACCGTCATTGCCTGTTTTGGGTAAAAAAATGGGTTGACCAAAGTTTTTGTCAAGCATAAACGTGCCCAAATCTGCAATGACAAAATAAATAATAAATTCAAGAGTGAAGTACAAAAATCTCTCATTCAAAACCAATTTGAAGAGTATCAAAAATTTAAAAATTCTTCATTTAGTTTTTTCACAAATATGTCCAAAGTAGAGATCAGCTCGAGATCAAATTACTAGAGCGTGATCCAAATTAGAATGTATAAACGTGCCCAAACGAACCAAATTACTAGAGATCAGCTCGAGATCGACTCATTAAAAGCTCGTTTGTGATCGGTTCACTTCATAAACAAACCAAATTCGGGCATATTTGTAAAGTTCGTTAAGTTTTCAAATAAAACTTGAACAATAGACTACTCGGCTCAATAAACTTATAATAATATAATGTTTAAAAAAATGAGGCAAAGCTCAGCTCGATTAAAGCTCGTTTATAATCGGTTCGCTTGATAAACAAGCCAAGCTCGAATATATTTTTAAATCTCATTAAGTTTTCAAACCAAGCTTGAACACTCCACTATTCGGCTCATTTGGCTCGTTTATCGACCTTAGCCAAACTAACTAAAGCCTATGAATCATTTACTATTATTGAGATCTAGAAGGTGGCTGACAACTCGAGTCAATTCCACCATTTGAACAAATTGCAATCTGGTTTGCACTAGACTTGTGAGTTGACCACATTTAGTATCTTCTAGGTCTTGAGTCACTATAAAAAGGACAAAACAAAATATTATCATGTGACTCTGCATCAAAATTCGTAAACCCTAAAGATCTGCACGAGGGCAGGCGGAGTCACAATTAATGGTATCTATGGAGTATATACATTCTAATTTGGATCACGCTCTAGTGCATGTAGGAAAAATACGTAACAGAAGACTTGTATCTTGGCTCCGTTTTGCCAACCTGTCCCTTGTGTCTCTTAGCACAAAATAAAACAACTATAGAATCACATTCTCTTACAATTAGGCCGCCATCGTTGCGGTGAAGTCCTCTACCTTCCCAGTGGTTTTTCGTCAATCGGTTCCCTCATCGCTTTTGCAACAAGCAGTAACAACAGATGGCTTACTGGTGACGCGGGAAGAAAAGCTTCCTTATTAGATACACAACTGGTAGACTCTGAAACTAACTACAAGTTTATGCTGCTCACAATTTCTCGAGAATGAACAATGGAGTAACAAGACTAAAAATCAGTTCAAAGAAGGTACCCACGCATTGGGAAAATTTTCCCTTTATGACGAACCCCAAACTACAAGATTATATCCAAATATCATAGTTACTCATTCCTTTTTGGTTAGTTAAAACCTTAGTTGCACGAAGCGGGGGCTGGGGCGGGGGCAAGGGCGGGGGGTGGGAGCGGGGGAGCAGTGATAACATGAAGCTCCTAGTTGGGAGTCGCCGAGAGTAGCGTGTACTTGAAAATTTACTAATATAAATATAAAAATATAATAAAAAATAAACGGATTCCATAACTTCTTTACTTAATGAATATTACATTCACTTTTTTTAAATCAGTTTCAATTTCTTAATAAACTATAAGAAGTACAACTTTAAGGTCCAATGGAGATACCCTATTAACATGAGGACCTGAGCGTATTAAGTACTTTCAAATCCAACTCAACCCTAAAATAAAACAACGCTCTCTCTCTCTCTTCTTCGTCTTCCCGCTCGCCGCCGACCACTGGCGATATTACTTACTTCCCCCACCGTCGCACCACTCCGTGGCCTATCGGAGCACCGGTGAGGCCTGTTAGGGTCACAGAGCAAAGAGGAGCCTTTCGAAGTCAATCGCGACCCTCATCCGGTGTCGACATCGAGCCTCGTCAGGTCAGTTTCCAAGCAGATCTCGCACATCCATAGCCGCCCGTCGGGGATTGACTGTTGGGAAAGCGTTTCCCCGACGAGATCGGGTCGAGTTTTTCCGACGAGATTGGAGCGAGTTTCCGACAAGCTTCCGAGAGAAGCTCCGATTCGCGGGTCTCAAGGGCTTCGCCACCACTTTGCAAGTTCCTCGCAACTAAGGTTAAACTATCAGACTAGCTATCGAAGAAATATCAAGACTAAAATCTCCACTGAAAGGAATTACAAATGCAACTTAAACTCAATTCGTTCCATAAAGTGTTAACATTTCATGTTTCCATGTATGCGCGTCCATCTTTGCAAAACCAGTCATGATAACTTTAGTGCAGATATTTTATAAAGAGAGCCATCAATATGCTATTTGATCCAATGCGATTGAATTTTGATCTCAAATGGATTGAACTAAACACTCAGGTCCCTTCCCGATATTCTTATTATTCCTAGGTTTCTTTTCTTCCCACCTTTTAGTTCCCTTTTCTTATTTACATATTCTCCACCCAACTTGTTCATAAAATTATTGCAGAAATCGTTTCACTACCTGGTATATATATCTCAGTGCCACCTGAAAAGTGTGGCAAAGCACCTACGACCATGCCATCCCACATGCGCACTGTAGACCCTACTAATAGGCATCAATAACTGTCTGTTCTCAGAAGTTAAGGTATCAAATTGAGCACAGGTCTGTACGAAGCTGTAAATAAACAGACAAACCCAATTAAGCAACAGACTTACATAAGGTTCTACGTGTATGTGAGGATTCTGGAGAAGGCTCCCCACAAGACGCATCAGAGCAAACAGCAAATGGAAATCATTTAAACCACAAGAAACTTAATATTACTCAAAAGTTAAAAAAAAAAAAAATAGGAGTGGAAATGAGCAAGAAAATGCTATAAGGTTTATCTGAGATATTTAGTCTCAGAGAATATACCTCATCTGCAATGAAGATTGTAAAGTAAGGAACTAAAGGATGAAACCCTGAGTCTCTGACCAAACTCAACAAGGCTTCCTTGTACCAAGTCTGACCTACTCACAGCAAGCTCAGTGATTTTATCAAAGTATAGCTGCAACTGCAAGAAGTGAGAATAATAAAGTAAATTCCAGAATTTTAGATAAGTTCAAACAAACACATGTACAGTTGATAGAAAAATGGCAAACCATATATACCTGAAGCTCCCTTGACAGGATGTGTTTAACTGGTAGTTTACTGTCAATAGGAAGTCCATCATCTTTCTGCTCAAATTTTTTGCCATCAGAAGGAGATGCAATAACTACAAATACGAACAACCATTCCACATATAAGCTCTTCTTTATGCACTCAAGTCACCGGACACACCACACAATGTAAGGTGTTCAAGTAAAGACTATTTAGTTTGAACTTATTACTATAATTTGTAGAGTTTAGACTGCATTCAATAATAATGAGATTGATACGCAAATTTACTATATTCTTTCATTCTGATATACAAAGCCCCTTCACAAAGATGTCAAGGACAAGAAGTTTGTAATGGCAAATTAGACCAAAGTAATAACTGTAATGTGCCTTCATAATCAGAGCTACAGCTGAAAAATGTGTCTTGTGCCACAATAGAGTTAAAGGGATTCTATTCTATCATACATTTTACTTACATTTTATACAAGTGTTACTAGGCCTTTTGTCCAGAGCAATGATAGGTACACACCCAAAAATGGGTGTGTACAAGACACACCCAAAAATATATCTCACAAACACAGTGGGGCCCGCCCTAATTAGGGTTTTCTACAAACCCTAATTAGGGCGGGCCCCACTGTGTTTGTGAGATACATTTTTGGGTGTGTACCTATCATTTTTCTTTTGTCAATTATAATGCTTCACTTACGTTCCAGAAGCAAATCCTTGCTGGCTAAAAAAGGTATTGAACCAGTTCACAAAGCTGTTGCCAGTTGCTAAAGCCAGCTAGACATTTCAAAATAATCCAAAATTTTTCTTCTCTTTTTCACATGTGAATTCAAGTAGTAAGTTGTGCACATTTTGTATGCACACCAAAAAATTGGCACTACCCTCCTATCATAAAAACAGGAAGCTGATAATGAACTTAGAAGCTATGAAAACACAACAGAAACAACTTAAGGGATTCGTGGCATAAAGGAGGTGAAATTGCTAGCCACAGTGAAAAGATCCCCAGTTGTAGTAACTGAAACCCTTTGTGGTGCCAGATGTAATCCCTTTCTGTGTGTCATATTTTCCAACTAACTATGAACCTAGAGTCTTTTAAGGTTCGTATAGACCTTGAGGCATTTTCTGGCATAATAGGTTGTACACCTTTTCAATAGCTCGCCAGTGGACTCCGATTGAAAGTATCAAGTGGGTGCTTTTGGCAGAGAGCTTCAATCACCTACCTGTCACGAATTAAGTAACCATAAATGAATTAAAATAATAAATAACAATCGCAGCAACTGACAATATGGTCCACTCCATTTTAGTGGCAGGAGAAAAGTACTGATCTTACATCATTAAATCCAAATCCCTTGTCATAAATTTAACCAAATCCTAGTGGCCAACAGCTCTTCTGAACCGCATAGAATCCCCATAGGCAAATCCAGGAATTGGTTAAGGCGACCAATATAATATTGCTTTTAGATTAGAAAAGTTAAACTTTTACAAAAAGAAAAAGAACAATACGAAATAAAACACAAAAAAAAGACATTTTTTTCCACATGACAAGCCTTTTTTTTTACAACAACAGTCATTAACTATTCCACACCACTTAAAAAGTTTTGTTTCATCCATTCATGTTAGCGCTGAAATATGAGTCTTGAGTGAGTAAACAAACAACAAACTGTTTTCTCAAAATTTATTAATGTTGGCGATATTGCCACAAAGAAACATAGTCTATTATGACTCATACGAGAAGATTTGGAAAAAAGTTTTTGAACATTTCTCCTGGTACTCCCAATAAGATATTATTTTTTATGGAAGTTTTCACATGATGATTAGGCAAAAAAAGGCAAGAATCTCCTTAAGCCTAAGTTATCACTATGAACAAAATTGGAGTGATATAAAGAACTTTAACTGGGACTAGCAATTTTTCGTATGATATGATGTATTTTCTTCGTAATTTGGTTCACTTACATGGTTTTTTGACCTATCACTTATGAATAGACATTCTGCCAGTCTTTTGCATTTACTTGATAAGTTCCCTCCGCTTCTTTTCTGACATGGAAGAGATCATAATAGATCCATCGACTTTTTCTTTTCATTGGAATCATGAGAAATTCCTCTGAACTTGTTAAGAGCTTGTCTCGCATTAAATAATACCTCCAAAAATAGTATATAAGTTGGGTGGCCTGTCCACTCATTGTAGATTTGTTTTGAGATTGATGCTATGACATGGTATCACAGCTTGGATTTGGAAGGGTTTTGTTATGGATCCATTTAGGTACGACTCTATTTCAATTGTGTTTGATTCACCTTGTTTGTGCCAAAAAGTGCATCTCATTTAATGTCAACATTATGTTATGGATCCATTGTTTACACCTCCACGTGCGAGTCAGGGGTCACACTTGCAGGGAAGCGTTAAGAGCTTGCCTCACATCGGTTAAACTATACCTCTAAAACTAGTATATGTGTTAGGCAACCTCTCCAATCATTGCCAATTGGTCTTTAGTTGGATGCTTTAACTCAACTCTTCAATAAGCTTCCGGAAAACTCGCTCTATGCATGAGTTTTACAATCTTATTCTTCAAAGTATTTTTTTTAAATGCATCTAACTTAGATAATACCTAGTACTGACTAGTCAAGACTACCAACATTTAGCATGCCCTTTCTCAATAAATCCACAAGGATATTAGTAACATATCAAAATCTTGGAAGAATAGAATTTCTTACGAAAAAAATAAAGCAAAACAATGGTAAACTCTTTCCCATAAAATCATACGGCAAATATCAACATGTAAAAGTTTGTGCGAGCCTGTACTTCCTTAACCAAGCAACTGTTAGGAAGACACAAATGTTCAAGTACTATATTAAACATAATAATACATAACAAATTGGATGAGATAAGTAGATGGAAATTTCTTTTTCTTAATTAAAATTCGGAAGAGGGTGTTGCCTCTTGGCAACTTGTCTCATAGGAAATTCTTTTCTAACGGGTTTACATCGTAAAGATGCATTCTCTAGGCTTGGTTATTACACCAAGTCAAACGGAGGATTTTTCTTTCAGTAACATGAATAGAACATACCAAAACAACATACAATAATTTGTTACTGCTTATGACATTAAGCCAAAACAATAGAATCCTGGTCCTTTCCTCTCAAGCCAGCAACACTAATTAAGGTCAGATATCACTATTTATCCCCAATCCTCAAGAAAAATAGGACATAAGAACAACACTTTCAATATAAAGCTATGATATTAAATGCTTGTGCAATGGAAATTTATCTCAACATTTCTTATGTAGAGTACACTATCTCCATCATTTGTTGTCAGTGTAGTTCACTTTGAATGACGCATGCATTTGATTGCCTCATGCAGTTTTACGACAGGAAGTACCATTAAGTCTCAAATAATTTTGAATACCGTTAACAGTAATCCATAACTTGCAGCCCCCACAACTAGTCTACAAAAACTACTACTTGTAGTTTTATCATGTCATTACTAACCTCACATCTATGTTTGATGAATGAAAAATGAAATAGGAAGGGGAACACCCACACAGAGAGGGACTATTTCATTTCATTTCTCATTTTAAAATATTTCTTCATTTGATGTGCCTGTGAATATTGACCTGAATAAAATTGGCCTATATGGGCACGGGTTGTATTGGCTTGGCCTCACTCTACATAGCAACGAGCTCTGATCCTCACTGGGCATTATGCTTCATGTTAGAAGTAGAGAAAAAAATGTCAATTAAAATAAATAGGCAATAATATCTGGAGAAGAGAGAGAGGATGTAGAGAGGGATCTCCCTGTTCGCGGTCCTCACGATAAGGTTTCCATGCTTGCGATATTGTTTTAACTTTATACTCGACACTTCGTATAACAAGGTATTGGCTGGGCCTCACTATACATAGCAAAGCGCTTGATCCTCATGGGCATTATGCTTCATGTTAGAAGTAGAGAAAAACAGTAATATTAAAATAAAAAGGCACCACAATATCGGAAAGAGAGAGAGGAGCGGGGGGGGGATGTGTAGAGAGGGATTCTCCTGTCGCGGTCCTCACGATAAGGTTTCCATGCTTGCGATATTGTTTTAACTTTATACTCGACACTTCGTTAACACCTGGTCTGCAATAAATAATCAGTGAGTGAGTGAGTCAATTATTAAAGAACTGAAATTAATTTACAATTATTCCACCCAACTATTTCACGACCATTTACTATAGCTACAAGTTTTTCATACCTGAAAAAAGTCTGTCTTATATGCTTCCCTTGAAGAAAATGACTATTGTCGTGGACGTAGTCAACCATTGCCCATTAGTAAATCTCTCCCAAGCATCAAGCGCTAGGTGCGAAAAAAGCTTCACCCTATCCTTTGACATTATCAAATTGTTTTACAATCTCATATTTGTGCTTTGTACAGACCAAACAAGGAAGTGCTCAATGAACGTTCAACACTGATCATACATTATTGTAAAATATTTTACATGAGAACCTTTGAGAAAAAATAAGATTGCCTAGCCAAGGTCTAGCTTCCTCCTTTTAGAGGATATCAAGGTTACAAATCTTTCTCAATTGCGAGCATAGCCCAGGACCTAAAATATACAAAACATATGAGTTTACAGAAAGAACAAATATGATAGAAAAACAACATACCAGGGAACTCCCTACAAAGCCATCAGTTATTTTTGATAAGCTCCCTGGCAAAGCTGCAATTGATTTATATTTGTTCTATCGGAACAAGGCAGATGCTAGATGCATATTGGTCCAACAACGACAACTTCTGATGGATGGATATAGCCAGAAAGGTTTGAAAGTTGTAAGCAACAAAATTCTGAGAAAAAAGAAATAGAAGGAAAATACAACAAGATATTCAAGAGAGCTTAATGTTGTGGACTAACATAGGTATGGACCCATACTGACAATATTTTCACTTGCCACAACCACATGGCGACTTAAGACTTCATTTGGGCAGTATATGAACCATAAATACCATTAGGATAGGCAATTTTTTCTTTATTTCAACTTTCACCAGTACTAACAAGCCAGCTATATACTTTGGCATCTGTTTGCAAGTTTTATTGACGATAACTTAAAAATATAATTCCATAAGGCTACAGCTACAGCTGCTGCAAATGCAGAGTCACCTACACTTGAATATGCCAAAAATGGTTTTCCATGCACCTTGTGGCTATTAGTATCAGTTAAAGAATACCATTTATGATTATAAGACTCACAAACAGCCGAAATGGGATCAACGACAAAGTCATTCCAAAAAAAGAAAGAAAGAGATGTTGTCTCTTATTTGCATCCAAAAATAACAAAGAAAACAGAAATAGAAAAGGATTAACCAATTCTATTCGCGGGCAGATTCAAAGTATCAACTTCAAGCTATCATGCAAAATTTGTGTCCAAATTGAAGCTCTCAGAGTCTACTTTCTAATGGTGGTATCTTGTGTTCAAATTCAAAATATAAAAAGAGTTATGGCTTGATAAGTGAAGCCTAGTCATGGGTTACTACCCACATTTCAGTGTTTTGCTTAAATCATGCCTAAGGTCACTTTAGGCCATTAGCCATTATATAATTAATGCTCTTGAATTCTACAAGAATATGAGATGAAGAGATGATGATGTAAACAATATTTAACATATGAGAATTACCTTAGAATCCAACAGGTTTCTCTATTCTTTCTATTATTTTCCTCTTCTTTCACTTCCCAACGTTTCTTTCAAGTCAAGCAATAAAATTATGAGAAAGTAACTCCATTTTCTCTCCCTTCCCTCTTTTATTTATTTTTATTATCACTAGTGGGGGGATCGCAAGCTTGGGCCCATGCGCTATAAATGACCAATGTTAAAATTTTGTTGTGTT
>CM018900.1:14949654-14952154 GCA_009663005.1 Actinidia chinensis
AGAGACATTTAAAAAAATATATATATATTCTTATTGGGAGTCTTTTCTTTTGGGGTGATAAGACACCACTATATACATTAATTTGTAGTATATATTATTTTTTAAGAGGAAATTACAATAGAATCATGTCAAGGTACTTATTTTATGAAAAAAATAGAATAAGTAATTACTTACCAAAAAGTCTATTTTGAATAACTATCAACTTAACAATCTCAATATGAAACTCAAAAATAAACCAACAATAACAATTTCTCGAGAAAAAAAAAAGATAAATTAGCAATATAATTTTCATATTGAGAAATAATCAATTTCTAAAGTATCGTATCGACAAGATTACCACTAAATAAGATAACGAATAAGAAATCATTATTATCTTTAACTAAGATAAGTTATCAATTAGATAAGATAAGTTTTGAAATATTTACTCCACTTGATAAATAAAAAAATTCTCAAATATTTACTTAGTATAAATTGACACAAATATATTAATTTCAATTGGACAAAAATATTGAGAAAATATCAAATCACTATTCCACATGATAAACAAGATAAATTCTCAAATATTTACTTAGTATAAATTGAACCAAATATATTAATTTCAATTGAACAAAAAATATTGAAAAAATATCAAATCACTATTCCACATGATAAATAAGAGAAATTCTCAAATATTTACTTTATGCAAATTGAGAAACTACCACATCTACTTCAATTAATTCACGCCCACTAAAAACTAATCAACTTCTAAATTGACTAAATGACTTTTGTGAATACAAATTCGGATCCCGAGTTTATGTATATATAAATTACTATATGTGAGATGGACCCAAAAATACCAATTTTTTTACTTTATAGACACCGATATATACATATTATGTTGTATAAATAGTATAAGTTCTCTATTCATGTATCATTATTTTACTTTGTTTTTTAGTTTTTTAAAACTAATTCTTGTGACTCATAACCATTCAAAAACTTCAAATGAGTTGTTGTGATTTGAAACAACACTATCTCATCCTGACTTCTCACCATTCAATATATAGAAATTTTAAAGAAATAACATTTTTCTAGTTTTTATTAAATTTCTTTTAAGTTAAACTCAAAAAGTGCTTATGAACTTTTAGCTGCTATATAATGTTATTAGG
This sequence comes from Actinidia chinensis, assembly GCA_009663005.1. NCBI lineage: Eukaryota > Viridiplantae > Streptophyta > Magnoliopsida > Ericales > Actinidiaceae > Actinidia > Actinidia chinensis. Next base: position 14,950,800 of record CM018900.1, read on the forward strand.
TTAAATCATAATAAGGCAATGCACATTTTGTAGCATTCCTCATTGAGAAAATATTCAGTATCCTAGGGAAATGTTGTAACTTTATATACATATATTTACATATATTTCTAAGGACTGTTGCTAGAAGTTCATATTTCCTAATATGCTTCAGTTTGATCCCATACTTAATAGGAGCATCATGTGACCTATGACTAATTTGGTCCATTACTAGTTTTCAATTTTTAAAATAGGAAATACCTCTTCTTCTTCTACCCTGGCCTTTAAAATAACAATAAGTCCAATAAATCAGCAGCAAAAGAAAATAGGAAAATGGGAGGGGGAAAATGGAAGCAACAAGATGGGAAACTTGGTAGTTTGGTTAGAGTGAATATTATAGTTTTTTGATTAAATGGCAAAATAAATTATTTAAAAAATGAAAATTAATTAATTAAAAATCTCAAAAAAAAAAAATCAGGTCAAACTGTCTTTGGCATGGAAAATATAGTTATACATGCTTACAAGTTACAATATAATAATTGAGTAATTACAAAGTCATGCCTTGTAAATGACAAAGTATGACATTTTGCTTGTGTACAAAACAAAGGCCACAGACATACAGGCAGAGGCCGGTTGAAGATGTTCATTATTATTATTATTTTATTGGAGGGGTTAGAGATGAATGTCGTAATTTTAATGAGGTGAAATTACGACAGTGATTGAAAAATCAGAGACATACCACCCAAAAGCAGGAGAGTTGTTAAAAGGAATCTTTGTCAAACAATGCCTCTTCTTAGTCTTCTATCTCCATATCTTCTTTGAAATGGCATTTGGAAATGTGATGGTACCAGGCAAAGTAACATTTAAAAGTTAGGCTTTTAAATTATGAATTTTTAATAGAAAAAATATTATGAATTTTTAAATAAATGTGTTTCTAACCGATTGGGATAAGTGTAGCTAACTTTGCCAAAGCAAGCTTAATATCTTTTACCATTCCACAATGCAATTTTTTCTTCTATTGCTCTCTTTTAACGGTTGGCCAAAAGCATGTAGTCTCGTGATTTTATTATATTTGTCCAAAAACTTTGAACAAAATACTTTCAAATCATATTTGTCCTCATTTTACAAAGAAGAATTTGATAAAATTGTGAGGTTATAATTATCGGATCAAATAGGATACCATGAAACTTGCAATAATTGAGCTTTATAATAAATAATTTTAGAGTTGACCTGGTGTTTGAAACGCTGTTATACTAGATGTGATAGTTTGAGTCTTATCATTACAAAATAAAGTTTTTTCTTCCCTTAGGGCCTGTTTGGCTGGAGGATAAGGCGGACGGATAACTTTTCTCCCTGGATAACTTTTTCTATTCGGCGTT
>CM018900.1:15069654-15082154 GCA_009663005.1 Actinidia chinensis
TAGAGATTTTGCTTCTATTTAGGAGAAGTAAGATGACAAAATATAGTTTGGGATCGATGATCTTGCTTTGAGCGACGAATTACGCCATATGAAAATAAGGATGGAGGACATCCTATTTGCAAGGATTTGCATGACCCTTTGGAGAATAAATGAGATAAACCTATAGCGACGAAGGATGAGGAATGTAAGAAAATGAACATGAAGACGATTGAGCTAATCAAACAGTGCATTGGACACGAGGGGGATGTTTGGTAACGTTTCTGTTTTTCTATTTTTTGTGTTTGTTTAATTTTTGTTTTTGTTTTATTTAATTTTTTTGTAAAACAAAAACTAAAAGTATGTTTGTATTCACTTTTTTTAAAACTATTTAAAAACAAAATATGTTTGGTTCACTAATTTTAAACTATTTAAAAAAAAGGTGTGTGGTGGAGGCGGTGGTGGTGGAGGTGGTGGTGATGAAGGAGGAGGTGGTGGTGGAGGTGGCGGAAGAGGAGGCGGTAGAGGTGGTGGTGGTGGTGGTGGAGGTGAGAAGGTGGTGGAGGAGGTAGTGATGGAGGAGGAAGAGGTGGTGGTGGAGGTGGCGACAGTGGTGGTGGAGTAGGAGGTGGCGGTGGAGGTGACGGCGGTGGTGGAGTAGGAGGAGGTGGTGGTGGCGATGGCGGTGGAGGAGGTAGTGGTAGAGGTGGCGGTGGTGGTGTTGAGGCGGTGGTGGAGTAAAGCAGCGGTTGTGGTGGGGTGGAGCAAGGGTGGTGGTGAGGCGATAGTGGAGGAGGAGAAGGTGGTGGTGTTAGAGAAGGTGGTGGTGATGTGGAGGAGAGGCGGGGAGGTGGTGGAGTAGGAGAGTTCAGTGGGTGGCGGCGGTGGTTTGGAGGAGGAAGAGGCTCGGTGTTGTGAGGTGGGGACGGAAGGAGGTGCGGTTGGCGGTGATGGTGTATGGTGATGATGGTGGATGAGGAGTGCGGTGGGGTGGAGGAGGATGTGGTGGTGGTGGTGGTGGAGGAGTAGGTGGTGGAGGTGAGGAGGAGGAGGAGGAGAGTTGGACGTGTATGTGGTGTAGAGGTTGTTGCACACCCTTTTGTAACTAAATTTTGTACAACAAACATAGAAACTCCTTTTTTCTTGATTTTCCACTATTTTCAAATAGTGAACATTATTTAAGCCTTGTTTTTTCATTTATTTTTGCAATACAACAGTTTTTGTTTTCATTAATCAATTACACAAACCAAAATATAAAAACAAAAATTAAACAGTTCTACACACACTGATTGTTCCATCATGTCAGTATAGGAGACAGTGCTTAGGAGTTGTGGATCAAGTTGGAGAGATTGAAAGCCAGGTCGAAGACATCTCAAACACAGCCTTTATCGATGGGAGGTTGTGAATTTAAAGCTTCAGAAGAGAGTCAAGGTGGGCGGAACTACGAGCGAGTTCTAAAATTTGGTCATCAGTTGACCAGTGTTGCTCTAACAGTTTTGCCGATGAGATGCAGGCTTACTGCTTCTGAGTTCCTTGTCAGACTAGTTGGAGACATTGGTGGTTTCCTCTCAGCAATTCACAGCGTCGAATGGGAAGTTAACTACAATATGGTAATGGATGTCCTATTAATGAAGAGGCTTCGGAGGAGAGAATGGGTACGACAGATCAGAGTGAGTTGCAGGCCCTAATCTCAGAGAAAGCGGGAAAGAGGGGTCAGGCGAGTCAAGGAAGAGGTCATCACACTGGGTAACTATAAAAGGACGCTGGAGGTCACAGGCGAGAGTCGCACTTTTAGGTATCTTTTAATTGGCGATCCCCCCAAGAAGGGACATATCAAGAGGGATTGCCCAAAGTATACATCACATGATCAGTTTTCAAATACAACATCAACAACAGTGATAGCTGATGAGATGAGAGTGATTTCTCCTGCAACATCGGCAGATGAAAGTCAGATTGGTTATTAGATTCAAGCAGTACTTACCACTTTGCAGAGATAGAGAGTTGTTCTCTACATATCAGAATGTGAGGGACGTGTATGGATGGCGACTACATAGCTAGCGAGTGGTTTGGGCAAATGATCAGTCCGGTTCTGCATGCCAGAAGAGAGGTCTGTACGTTACTGAGGTAAGCATGTTAATAACTACAAAAAAATTTCATTTCTAATTGGAATGCTAATTCAAGGGATGTAATTTTTGAAGCTACTAGAGGAACTTTGAGAGTTTCTAAGGAAAAACAAGGAGATTATATAGGGAAGGAATATTGAAGGGTCTATACCAATTGGAGGGGATGTGTCCGAGATATGGCGATTTAACTACTGTCCGCGACATGGGTCCCCATGGTATTAGCGAGAAAAATGGTACGGGAAGCAAATCGTTGCACAGATGTACGTAAAGCAAGCGCATGGGTACTTGGGGATCCGTTATGGTACTAGAGGATCCAAAGCGATACAAGAGTGAAAGGTAGATGCTTTGGGATAATGTACAAAAGTCTGTCCCGACACGGTATTACAACCAGTGTAGAATGTCAGAGAGAAGTTTCGAGAAGAAAACCACGTCACTTTGTGAAGAGCTGTAACAGCAATGGCGTGAACGAACCCAAAATGGGTCTCTCTCTTTCGCCATCGATTTGATTAGTGGGCGGTGATCTCTCAGTGTACGCACAATAGAGGAGAGTAGAGTCACGACAACTCATCACGTGATGTACTTTGCAGAGCACCCAGTTGGGGGGGTACAGGCAACCTCGTGAGAACGCTCAGGCACTTCGGTTGGAGGTGCATACACTTCGGTAGAGTGGAGTAGCCCCGTTGATGAGGTCGAGGTATCCTTGGATTTTTGTTTTGCAGATCTTATGGGGAGCTGGACCAGAGCTACAGGATGAAACAACTTGAAGATTCGATTAACCCTCTAAAGTGGGCTGGAGGGGGAGATTGTTTATTCCCTGCCATCTAGATGAGTCCAAATCCACTTGGATAAGTCCAAGTCCATTAGCCAAGCAAGCCACGCCGGTGGGGTTCACATGGAGTGGTCTATGTGACGGTGAAACCCAATTATCTAGAACTCTTTGAGAGTATTTTATCCTTTTATTTTCCTAGTTTTAGATTAGGATAAATTAGGTATTCATTAGAAGTCTCTACCTCCTTTCCTTGGTCTATAAAAGGAAGGGTAAGGTGCTTAGATTTATGGTGTGTATTCTGTGGGCTGAGAACAGAGTATTATGAGGTGAGATTGACAGGCAAGACAGGTAAGAGAGGGTGTGAGTTGAGAGGTGAATTTCCTCTATTGTAATCAATTCGTTCGAATAGTGGATTGTTGATTTCTTTTCGTGGACGTAGGCATCGTTGGCCGAACCACGTAAATCTTAATTGTCTTGTGTATGTGATCGATTATTTATTTTAAGCACAACAGTTTTGAATATGTGGGTTATCCTCAGACCCCTCTAGCTCGTTGCCTGAGTTGGTAAAGTGCTGGCAAACCAGAGGGTAAGGTTTGAGGGGTTGTAGATTGTGATCTCTTTGCCAATTGAATAAAGCTTCCTAGGGAAAGAAATTGCTCATTTCGCAGTGATAAGATTTGAATCCAAACATCAATCTAATAAGAGAGCAGCACAACCACAATCAATCCAAACATCAATCCAGCGATAAGAAATTAATTTTTGATTGCAGCAGGTTGTTTGTCTCGTCGAAACGAAACTCCAGCACCAAAACTGCCGTCCGAAACAGAGTCCAATGCTCGCTCAACGAGTCGCCTAACATCCGAGTGAGATCACATCCTCACATCCACCTCGCCAGGAGGTCCCACACCGCGCTGCCCACGCTTCAAGGGGATGAACCCACTCCCCACTCTCCCACACGTGCGCCCACGCGCAGGGAGAAGGGAGCACGCACTCCCACGCGCGGGCCACGCGCCCAGAGCGCTGTGTTCCAACACGCACCCACGCGAGGGAAGGGAGTCACGCGCCAGGGAATAGGCGCCACGATGCACACGCGGCGTCCAGTCAATGCTGACGTAGCCGTGACTTGACTATTCTGACATTGACTTTGATCGGGTACGTAGGGTAAATTACCCTTTTAGCCCCTGAATATTTGGATAATTAAGTTGATCCTTAGAGTTTCTTGTTAATTCCAAATTGGATCCCTTGGTCCCCTAGAGTTACTGAAAATTATTAGTTTAGTCCCTAAAGTTTCGTGTATTTTCAATTTTGGTTTCCAGACTTTCTGATTTTGTCAATTGGCCCCAAAAATTTTAATTTTAGCGCTTTGGCCATAGAACTTTCTATTTGACAGTTTGGTCAAGAAGTTTCATGATTTTGACATTTTAGCCCTCTGAGGTTCTCGGCATTCTGGATTATTCGCGGGGTTGGGTTTCAGAAGATTTTGTTTCTATTGAGAGAAGTAAGATGGCGGGAGAGATTAATTTGGGATCGATGCATCGTACTTTCAGACGGACGAATTACGCCATATGGAAACTTAGGATGGAACAGGACATCCTATTTTGTAAGGATTTGCACTACCTTTAGGAGAATAAAGAGAAAAACCTTTGCGCGATAAAAGATTGAAGAATGGAGGAAGAGGAGATGAATAGGAAGACGATTGGGCTAATCAGACAGTGCATGGGACACGAGGGTTCCATAGTGTGGCATAGGCGACGAGGTTTATGAGTTGTAAATCAAGTTAGAGGAGAATACCAGGCGGAAGACATCTCGGAACAAAAGCCTTATTGATGATGAGGCTTTGAATTTGAACTTCAGAGAGAGACTACAGTGCGGAAATATACGTCGAGTTCCCAGAATTGGTCAATCAGTTGACTCAGTGTTGACCTACAGTTTGATGACGAATGCAAGGCCTTAATTGCTTCTTCTGAGTTCCTTGCCAGAGGTTGGGAGACATTGATGGTTGTCCTCTCTCAGCAATTTACGCCGAAGAAGAAGTTGACTACGAGTATGGTCATGAATGCCTTTCAAGAATAGAATAGGCTTGGAGGGAGAAAGATGGGGGTTCGACAAATCAGATGCTCGCAGGCCCTAGTCTCAGAGGGAAGCAAGGAAAGATGCCGATGTTAAGGAAGAGATCATCACAGAGGTACTAGAAAAGGACGGTGGAGTCACAGGCGAGAAGTCGTCACTATTAGGTGTTTTTATTGTGCGACCAAGTAGGGGCAATAGCAAGAGGGATTGTCCAAATATAAGCATGGATCAATCTTTCAGATACAGCAAAGCGACCGCAGTGATGGTTGTGGATTAGGATGAGAAGATTGATATTCTCTAGCAGTCAATCGATTGATGGAGTCAGATTGATTATTGGAATCAGGCAGTACTTACCAGGCGGATGGCATAGATAAAGAGGCGTTCTCTACGATGCACCATGGAGGACGTATATTATGGCGAACAACACGTCTAGCAACATTGTTGTCTAAGGGTCAGTCCGGTTTCCCCCATGGCAATACGGGAGTTCTGTACATTGACTGAGCTAAAAGGCAGGTTCCTATTTTCCTTTTTAAAAAAAAACGTAAAAATTTGATTTCTATTGGGATCTAATTCAAAAGGATGCAGTTTTGACCTAAGTGGAAGAACTCTCAGATTTTCCAAAGGGAACAAAGAGATCTGTGGGAAAAGAAGATTGAGTGCTATCCTCTTGGAGGGAAGTATCCAGACGACAGGGTATCTACTGCTGACCTGGGTCCATGGTATTAGCTAGAAGAGGACAGGGAATCAACCCGTTGTAACACGAATATACACCAAAGCAAGCGTAGGGGTAATCTGGAGGATCTGGAGTATACAGAGTGCAAGAGATGCTTTGGGATTATGTCGGAAGTCTGGCCAGACACAAGTGTGCCACTAGTGCAGATGTCCATAGAAAAGCTCAAAGGAAGGAGACCAATTCAATTTTGAAAAAAAACTGTACAGCGAAGGGTGCGGGTCGACGCCGAAGCGAGTCTCTTTTTTGCTCTCGATTTAATCAGTGCGGTAATTCTCTAGTTGTGGTGGCGTCTTACCCTTTCGTTCTAGCCCTCTTCCCCGACCACTCGCAAAGTGACACACAGGGAGGAGAGGTAGAACCCGCGCCACCCCAATGGGGGGGTGTAAGGCAACCCCAGTGGGGGGGTGCAGGGCACCTCGGTGAGAAGGTGCAAAAAGCACTTCGGTGTGGGAAGTGCATACACTTTGGTGGAAAGTGGAGTAGCCCGTTGATGAGGCTAAGGTCATCTCGGATACTTCTTGCAGTCTTAATGTGGGAGTTGGATCAGAAGGCTTTCAGGAAGGACAACTGAAGACGTCAGATTATCCCAGTGGGCTAGAGGGGAGATTGGTTGAGTCCAGCCCATCAGGATAGTCCAAGTCCACTAGCCAAGCTCAAGCCCGATTGGAGTTCATATGGAGTGTCCCATGGTACGGTGAAACTCTCGAGTTTATCGTAGAACTCTTTGAGAGTCTTTATCTTTTTTATTTTCCTATTAGATTAGGATAATGATTAATACTGTAGGAGTCACCACCCACCCCTCCTTTTCTTCCTTGGTCTATAAAAGGGATGGTAGGGGCTTTAGATTTTTCCTTAACGCATTGTATTGTGGGCTGAGAGCAATTGCTGTAGATGAGATTGATGAGCACGAAAGAGAGGATTGTAGAGAGGGTTGCGTTGAGCAATCGAGTCTCCTCCGTTGTAATCCATTCGTTTTGATAATGGATTGTTTATTTCTCTCCCGTGGACGTAGGCATCATTGTTGTCGCATACACGTAAATCTTGATTGTCCTTTTTGTGTGTGTGTGTTTTTATTGATTATTAGTTTTGAGCACAACAAGTTTGAACAATGACAAGGCAAGCCGCCATGGTCTCAAGTCACTCAGCGAGAGCGGGCTGAGAGGATTGTTCCTCTTCCACTGAGTCTAAGGTGTGCTGAGCTTGAGTGGTCATGTTAGTGTTCAAGTATTCAGGACTTTGAGTTTGGCTTCTCGCCAAAGGCATTCAGAGTGAATCCACCGATCCCAGCAGAGTAAAATGTGAGTGGAGGGCTTCCACGTGAAGGGAACACTGTCACATTGAGGGACACATGGGCAGTGATGTCCATGGAGAAGGCTGGCCCTGAGGGATCTGGTAAGTGGAGTCACTGAACACCCAATTCCACTTGGAGGTGGAGAAGAAGAAAGCCAAGGCAATCTGAGTGAGAGAGAGAGAGAGAGACTATGGCAGTAGGGTGTGTTTGGCAAGTCCCACATCCTCTAAGGATGTTGTTGAGATGGCCGAGGAACACTTGAACATTTTCAAGTAGTGTGGGCTAAGTGTATGGCTTGCCAATCTTGTGTTTCTTGTCTTGGTTGTCTTGTGTTACATCCATGGGCAAGGGGGACGTGGGTCGAGGACAAGTGTCATGCTTTAAGTGGTCATCTAAAAATAGATATCACATGTGATGGGATTTTATATAAGTCAACTATTATAAATAGTAGGTCCGCCTTGAGGCCTTAGGGATGGTGTCCCATGTGCCTTGGGCTACTTCCTCGAAGAGAGTCATGATAAGTCCCATCATATCTAATCATGTTATAGGTTATTTGAGAAGCTAGAGGACTATGGTTTCGTTTGTTAATGCTTAAAAATTAATTTTTTTTAAAATTTGTTATTAAAAAAAGTTAAGATTTTCTGATATTTTTATTTTTTTTTGAATTTTACTTTATCTAAAAATAAATAAAAAATTAAAAAAAATAACTCTAAACTTAAAAAAATCAACCGAAAAATTGGTACCAGAGTCCAAAAGGGTTGGTTGTTTTGGGTCAATGGTTTAAGTCCTACCCTTGACGATTGATGGTCACACAGTGGAACACTGACTCCTACTGAGGGATCAGTTCTCTTAGTTTACTTTAGGAGATTCAAGGATGAGGTTCCCTTCCATAGTTAATGGTCGTTGTGGATTGAGACATTTTTATGCATTGGTCGTTCCTCAGTATGAGAGCTTTCAGGAGATGGTTAAGGGACTTGGCATTGGCCTCACACGCATGGGCGGAACTAGAATTTGGGGCTGTAGCCCGGGTAGCTCAGCCCCCCCCCAAAACAAAAATTAGTGAGTTAAATTTTTTTTCTAAATTTAGTTTAGTTCAGTCCAGTTTTTTTTAAGCCCAGTTTGAATCTTTTTGATGCCTGCCTAATCGGGTTTCCCAAAAACTAAACCCGAACTCTCTATCGGAAGTTAAGTTGCAGACGTTGCAATCGAAGTCTCGAACAACAGTAATCGTCGACTCGAAGATTCAAAAATACAAAAACAACAACCGAAGTGGATCTAGATCTGAAACTTCCATCCCCGGTTCCGGACTTTGGGTGGGTTTCCGACTCTTCGAACTGGTAAGTTAACAAAGGTTTGGTTCTTGTTTTGGTGGTATTTTGGTCCCCCCTCACTCCTCAGTGCCCTCACAGCATGTGGTTGTGCCTGTGATAGCATGTTTTAAACTTTTATGTACTGTTTAAGTGTGTATTGATTATTGATCTCAAAACACAATAGGCCTCGGAGGTATGAATAAATGTAAGTATGAACAAATGATCAGCCTCCAATGTTCAGCCTTCTGTATATGAACAAATGTGAACAAATGTGAAAATCATTCTCAATGTTCCTGAATCCCATAGACTATTATTACCTGCCACTTTCTCACAAAAATAGTTTCAACTAAAATAAAAAATAAAAAATAAAAAAAAAGCCGTACTCTTACCTAGCCTTCCAAACTAAAATCAACATTAAAACAAAAAGACTAAAAAGTCTTCTTCCTAAAAGTTCTCGATTTCCCTTTTGTATATTGCCACCAATTGAATAACTAAATGTTACAACTTCTCTTGACAGTAATCAATACGCAAATTACACAAAACAAAGCAAAGGATCGTTAAGCCTTTGTTGATCAACCAGAGGATCGACTTCAATTTCAGGGTGGCTTCGGTTTTCGTAAATTACTTATTGTTTACTTGTTAGTTGTAAGCAGAGCACTGGCGGGTGTGCTAATGTGCTTGTTGGTGCTAATATAGAAATTGAGTTCTCCTAATTTTAAGTTATTGTTTACTTGTTAGTTTAAGCCGAGCAATGGCAGGTGTGCTACTATAGAAATTGAGTTCTCCTAATTTTAGTTATTGTTTACTTGTTTACTTTTAAGTTAAAGCACTGGGGGGTGCTTACATGCAAAGTTCAATATTATTTATAAATTGTCATTTGTTAATTTTACTTAAAAATTCTCTCATAGGTTCTTAGGATGAAAAAGGGTGGGTTTTCCTTTGACTAAAAAAAAACACTTTAAATTATAGTTATTCTTCTTGGAAATGTAGGTGAATAATCATAATGGCACATGAAGAAAACAGAAAGGAAAAAAAATATTCTTATTCTTCAAACCCAAAAGTTGAATAGAATTAATGATGTAATCGATTCAGTTGGGGGAATTGAATAATAGATTCAGTGGGGAGCAATGGGGTTTTAACTTAGCTCGCTGTGGAAACCAAAGGGATGGCTTTAAATCATGCCACATTGATAGATTTGCACTCTTGCTGAGAAATTTTATTACAAGTGATTTCATTATCAGGTCCCCCCCCCCCCCCCCCTGGACATGCATTTATTTACAGATGTAAGTTGGAATATTATAAGCTTGATGTGCCCCAGCATGAAAAGTTTCAGAATAGTGTCTACAATTTCTGAGATTATGTCAGTTTAAGTTGAACACTAAGTCACACCATTACCATCTAATCGACCGGTTGATTCGTCTTTTTTTAACGCTTTCTGTTACCACAGCAACTACGGACGAGTATTTTCGTCATAAGCATGTTAAGACTGCCCTGCATCATAAGATGGAGATGAGTCCTTGCAGATTCTATAGTTTCTACATCGAAGTAGATTTTTCCCAAAATACAATTAGATTCGGATCTCTAATGATGATTTCTATTCATATGAAAAGGCCCCCGTCGACACAACTTCAATAGTTTACTTTCAGGGAGTAATTTTTTTGAATATTTACGTCGTTTATGAACAAATTGGCTTATTGTTTTGTAATTTTGCTTAGCTTATGTAACGTTTTCATATTCGGCTTTTTTTCTTAGTTCCTTCATGTTTTGCGACTTAGGCCGCAGGGTAGTTATCAATTCCTGACTCCGCCCCTGCTCACCGTGTCATCGCCCTCCTACCTAAAAGGCCTGACCAATGTTGAGTTTCCTTGGTGATCATGACCTAGCAGCCATGGGTGACACGTGGTAGGGTCCCATTTGTTGGAGGATGACTAGGCAGCCACGTGGGCACGCCACATGGCGGTGTAAAAAAGCTTTACCTATAGTAATATACACCTTGTTAATTAAAATTAGTTTGTCCGAGTTTGGTTTTAAATCCAACACATTCAGGTAGTGTTTGGTGGGACTTCTCAAAGTCCTCCTAATCATTTTTTTTTATTTGGTGAAATTTTAAGACGTGATTCTAGAAAAGGTAGACCGCTTCGGAAGTCCATTACACGAAATCTACCTTTTGACTACCGGATTTGGAGAGTGGATAATTTTTTTCCTGAATAATTTTTTTCTCCCGGTGTTTACCTGGCGGATATGGAGGCGGATAATTTATGCTTCCGGAGGGAATAAATTTTTGGTGCCTAGATCATAACTTAAAGTATCCGAGGATACAGAAAAAAAAATATATAAAGAAAAACAAAATGTTATAATTTTTTTTAATAGAGAGAGAAATAAAAAAAATTTTTAATATTTGTACATATTATTATATTTATTTTTCTATATTATTTTATTTTATCCTCCACCCTTATTCACCCATTTAAAAAGTATCCAAATAAAGTTAAAAATATTCCTCTCCAAAGTTATCCCCCTCTAAAATTTATCTCCCCTCTAAAAGTTATCCCCCTCCCATATCTTCCAACCAAACGAGCCCGATTGGCTTCCGAAATCACTTCTCACGAAGTCAGAGGCTTGGTTAAGTGATGACTTTGATTTTACCTTATTATCCCTATCTTTTATAAGAATTATCCATTATGCCCCAATTTCATGATAGCTACAAACACAGCCAATATTTGTACATGCACATATTTTATGGGATTGAGGAAGCTTTACATAAAATTCAGACCAACTTTGTCAATTTATCATCTTTGAAGAAACCTATGATTCTAAAATTTAGATTAAGAAAAAATTTTAAAATTAAAAATAGGTTTAGATTCAATTCTAATATATTAATCCCACATAACCAAGTGGATCTGAATAATTCATTTTGAGTTTTTAAAAAAATTTCTGAGACCGTAATAATGTTGTATTGCTTTTATATTTTTTAATTTTTGAAGTTACCGTAACAAATAGAGAAATTGTCGAGGATTGGAAATCTAACTTAATATTCTTTTGAGAAATCCTACCCAAAAAAGTTACAAGAATTCAAAATGGGTTTAGATTCACTGGGGCATAGAGAATTACACATAATCAAAGTGAATATGAATTATTCATTTTAAATTTTAAAAAAATTTCTGAGTCCAAATTCTAAAATTGTAATTTTGTATTCTTATATGTATTTTACAGTAACTTTTTACGGTAATAAAATAGAAAAATTGTTGAGGATTGGGGTTTTCATTTTGGAAGTCTTTCCACTATGACATTGCAGATACTGAGAGAAGCTGGAGTGATTCTGCTTGGGGATGACAACTTGATATTTAGAAAGTTTTTTGTTATTTATTGAGTTGGACTATTTTGGAAAATTTACTCCAAAACTAAAATAGAAAATTTTCACCGAAGCAGTTTAAAATTTGCACCTTCTAGACACAATTTCATTTTCAAAAGTTATTTTACAAGGATTTATAGTAAAAGTCCATTCTTAGAAAGTCCTTGCTTTGCGGAGAAGTTATGCCAAACGGGATCTTAATCATTGAGTTTAGGACACATCTTCTCTTAAGTTCAAAAGTTTGAACTGCACTTGTGCAATTCAAGTATTTGAGGTCTCATTTTAGGTTTATTTTGATGATCCAAACTGGTTATATTGTAAACTTTATCGTAAAAATCAATACTATAAAAAATTATATTAATATGATACAAAATAAATTTCATTCAGTATTGTTTTATAATTTAATAAATGAGTGTGATACACAAAATTATCTATTTATTTTGATATAAATTAATATTAATCGACTAATTTTCTGTATCTGATCAATATAAATTTTTACAATATTAAAATTCTCGATAAAGTTTACAATATGTATAATTTAGATCATTAAAATAAATTCAAAACGAATCTCAAAATGCTTGGACTGCACCGTCACATTCCAAAAGAAAAGCCTGTTCCTTGGATTTATAGTAGGCACTTCTCTACTAAAATCCTCACTTTTGCATTATTTTCGCTTTGAATATATACAAAGAACCTTTTTTTAACACGCGAGATGGTTTGGTTCCTCCCAATTAAGGCTCAGATACTATTTAATTAATATTTTATATCATTCTGATTCTACTTGACGATCATAAGGATCTGAAAATTAAAAATATTTCCATCAAACTTCAAAATAACGAAACTTAACTAATTTGTCAAGTAAAAATATATTTTTTTTTA
>CM018900.1:15089654-15092154 GCA_009663005.1 Actinidia chinensis
TCGGGTGTCCGGAAGTGCGCAAATTATTTTGGATTGCACCAGGTTATTCCTCTCGTCGATACGGAGCCCAGCCCCAAACCGCTCGAAAACGGATTCCGACGCGCCTCACGAGCCGTTTGAATATCGCGAGGGATTATTCTCAGCCACGCGCCACTCGCGCTGATCAACTATGCCGTTGACCATTTGACCGTTGACTTTGACCGGGTAATTACCCTTTAGGCACTGACTTGTGGTAATTACAGATTGGTCCCTAGAAATTTCTGTTATTACCCATTGGTCCATAGAGTTTCTTGTTAAATTACAGTTTAGTCCCTAAAGTTTCGGGTATTTTCAAGTTGGCCCCAGGAGGTTTCTAATTTTTGTCAATTGGACCCCAGAACTTTTAATTTTGTCATTTGGCCGCCAGAACCTTTTGAATTTTGACAGCTTGGTCCCAGAAGTTTTCTGATTTACAGTTTTATCCCTTTCTGAGGTTTCTCGGCATCGAATTCATCGCGGGGTTTGGTTTTCAGAGATTTTGCTTCTATTTGAAGAATAAGAGCAGAGCATAATTGGGTTCGATGATCTTACTTTCAGCGACAAATTATCCATATGGAAACCTAGGATGGAGGACATCCTATTTGGCAAGGATTTGCAACGACTCTTTGGAGAATAACGGAGAAAAACCTATAGCGAATAAGGATGAGGAATGGAGAAGATGAACAGAAGACGATTGGGTAAATCAGACAGTGCATTGTACACTAAGTGTTGCCCATCATTAGCACAGGAGACGAGTGCTTATGAGTTGTGGATCAGTTGGAGGAGATTATCAGGTGAATACGGCTCGGAACAAGCCTTATTGAGAGGAGAGGCTTGTGAATTTGAAGCTTCGGAGGGATACTACAGTGGCGGAACACACGAGCGAGTTCCAGATTTGGTCAATCAGTTGACCAGTGTTGACCTACACTTTGACGGCCGAGATGCGGCCTTATTGCTTCTGAGTTCGCCCCTTGCCAGAGAGTTGGGAAGCATGGGTAGTTTCTCTCAGCATTCAGCGCGAATGGATTGACTACGAGTATGGTCAGGATCCCATTCAATAAAGAGGCTCGGAGGAAGAGATGGGTACGACGGATCAGAGTGAGTCGCAGGCCTTAGTCCAGAAGGAAGCAGGGAAAGAGCCGAGTCAAGAAGAGGTCATCATAGGGGTAACTGGAAAGGACGGTGGAGGTCACAAGCGAGAGGTCGCACTTGTTAGTTGCTTTTATTGCGACCAGGATGGGCATATAAATAGGGATTGTCCAAAGTATAGCCATGTTTCATCTTCAATACAGCGCGACACAACAGTTTATGGGCTGTATGATGATGAGACTGATGCACCCTAGCCGCATCAGAAGATGGAAAGTCAGATTGGGTATTAGATTCAGGCATGCTTACCACTTGTGCAGAGATAGAGAGGTGTTCTCTACATATACATTCATGCTAGGGACGTATATGGATGGCGAACAACACAGCTAGCAGGTTGTTGGCAGAGGGTCGTCGCGTTCCGCATGGCAGACGGTAGGTCTGTGACGTTGACTGAGTAAGGCATGTTTCCTATCTACAGGAAAAATTTGAATTTCTATTGGGATGCTATATTCAAATGGATGCAGCTTGACTCTCATGTGGAGGAACTCTCAGAGTTTCCAAGAAACAAGGAGATGTTTGTGGGGAAGAAGACTGGAGGGCTTATACCGATGGAGGGGAGTGTCCCCAACAGTGGGAGCTACTGTCCGACATGGGTCCAGTGGTATTCGCAAGGAGAATGACAAGGTAAGCACCGTTGCCACAGAGGTATCGCAAGCAGCGCAGGGGTATCTGGAGGATCCGAATGGGACAAGAGCGCAGGGAGATGCTTTGGGATATGTACGGAGTCTGGGCCATACACGAGTGATGCAACCCAATGCAGGATGTCCATAGGAAGCTCAGAGGAAGGAGACCAAGCGATTTTGAGAAGCTGTACAGCGAAGGGCGCGGCGACGCCGAAGCGAGTCTCTTTTGCTCTCAGATTTGATCAGTAGCGGTGATTCTCTCCATTTGTGTTCACAAGGGAGGAGAGATGGAGCCACAACAACGCGCACAAAAGTGATGTACTGCGGCGCCACCCCGGTAGGGGGTGTGGGACACCCCAATGGGGGGGTGCAGGGCACCCGGGAGAAGGTGCAGGCATGCGGGGTAGGGTGCATACACTTCGGTGGGAAGTGGAGTAGCCCGTTGATGAGGCCTAAGGTATCTCGGATGCTGTCTTGTAGTCTTATGGGGGAGCTGGACAGAAGCTTCAGGAAGGACAACTTGAAGACATCGGATTACCCTCTAGTGGGCGGGAGGGCGGAGATTGTTGCGTCCAGCCCATCTGGATGAGTCCAGCCACCCCTTGAGATGAGTCAAGTCCAGTAGCCAAGCCCAAGCCCGATTGGAGTCATATGGAGTGTCCATGTGACAATGAAACTTCGAGGTTATCTAGAACTCTGCGAGAGTCTTATCT
>CM018900.1:15124654-15127154 GCA_009663005.1 Actinidia chinensis
TTGTTGGGATATTGATGACATATTGTTCTATTTTTGGTTGGTATTTTGATGTTCTATTTATATACAAGAAAAATAAAAATATCTAAAATAATAATAATTTTTTGCCGTGTCCCCCGCCGTATCTGTGTCCTCCATTTTCAAAATTGCCGTGTCTCGTGTCCGTGTCCGTGTCCGTGCTTCTTAGGCGCAGTTTAGTAGCAAATTATTACTCTTTGAAAAATTGCATTAAGAGAATAATTATTTCTTAAAACTGATTTTTTTAAATATTTTTGTTGATTTTGAAATGCTGAATTTTTTTTATAATCATGTTGATCCAAATTATTTTGTATTTTTTTTTAATCTTAAATCAACTTCTGGAATTTGACCAGTAGAGGTTATCAAATCCTTTTGATCACTAGTTAAAACATTTAAACCATTGAATTCGACAATAGCTTTCTAATAATTATGTTCAGTTGAACATTTACCATTGCAAAATGGCTCTGTAAAATCTTGGTCTGAATCTGAAGAATAACTGGTACAATTATTTTCCTCAAAAATATTTTGATTTTGAGAATCGCTATTCTCAGGACTAGTATTTAAAATTATTTGCTTTAATTATAATTTAAACCTTCATCCATTTGGATTTCATTGAGCTTTTTCTTAGTGTAACATTTGTTAGCGTAATGACCAACCTTGCCACACTTAAAACAAGCTGGGTTTTGATGGTTTTCTTCCAAATTGGCTATGGAATTTTTTCTTGTGTTTAGGTTTAGAATAGTATTCTTCAGAATGCTTCTTTGGTTTAAATCTCCTTTGCTTCTTATATGTGGAGACCTGGGTTTGGTTATTAGATCTAGTATTTTTTGGATAGGAGGTAGGGATTTCATAGGCAAATTGTTGACAAAATTCTCCTATTTCCTTTTTGCCTGTGATATTTTGCTTTTTTAGTTGATGCTACAATTTCATATCATTGCAGATGTTTAATCCTATTTGGATGCAGGCTCCTATGATCTGACCATAGGTTAAAAGATCATAAGGGATATTTGAACCATCGTTTTGGTTTCTAAGGTGTTGCCTAACCTTTTCAGAAAATATAGATGGGAGACCATCAATGAATTTTGTTTTCCATTAAGATGAATTAACATCATCTCTAAGCATAACTTTAGATAAAAATACATCCTTATACCATCTGAAATGGGTAAGAGAAGGGCATATAAGGTTTCGAAGTAATTCTCTATACCTTTCTTCTCTCTGAGGAATATTTCCTAGAAAGTGAGTGACAACAGTAGCCACCAAAGTATATATAGCATCTTCGTGGGAAGTATTAGAAGATGTATGATTTTGCTCAGTTTTTTAGGCATTTAAAATTTTATTTTTCTAATTTGAATTAAGATTATTGTGCCACCAACCATTTAAAACTCTAGTAAAACCATTAATAATAAATTTAGCAATATCGCTATCAATATTACATTGGCTTTACAAACAAATGCATACGTAAGCATACTATGAAGTTATTCCATAATTTGATAATCGATCATGCTATCTATTCCATTCATGAATGGAACTAGCACTGAAAGATGTTTGTTGTTTTTTAGTAAAAAATCCTCCTTATAAAGCAAATCTTGAGGAGTAGATCTTTTGTAATAAGTTGGACCTGCTTTTTCTTTAAAATGCATTTTATTTAAAGAAAAAGATTCATCTTTAAAAATATTTTCTAAAGATTAAATATTATTTTCAATATTTTCAGAAGCATCATCTGAATTATGTTCTGAATCTGCTTTTTCTGAAAGTTTTTTCTTTTTGCTCAAAATATTTAATTTTAAATCCTTGATTTCCTTGATTTTTTCAGCATGGTTCTATAGATCATTTTTTGATAGTTTAAAACCTGGAACAGGAAGAGGAGGTTTTAAATCAATTTTTTTGATTTCTTTTCTCTTTTCTTTTTCTTTGGATTCCTTTTTAAAAGGTTTCAAAGAAAAGGGTTCGGAATATTATTCTGAACAATAACATGGGTTTGCATTTGTTCAGGAATATGTTCCTCAATTCTATTTAGTTGTTCACCAATAGTTTACAAAATCAAATTGGTGTAGTTATGTTGTTTAGTATTTTGAGAAATAGGAACATCTTCTTTAGAGAAAATGAAAGGAATAGCCTCTAAAATGACATTCGGATTTTTTAAATCTTTTATATGTACAGTCTCGGAGGATGTACAAATAGAGATGAAGAACCATCTGATTTCATCAACATTTTCTTTTTGATTTCCGTCAAAACAGTTTGTCTTTGTTGACTATTACTTTGAGATGGATACCATTTCAAAAACCATTCTTTAAACCAAATTACTTTAGTCCTAGAAGCCAGTTCTGTATAATAACAATCTTTAAAATTGTTGATTTCAGAACTAGAAAGATTTAAAAAAAAAACATTTCGAAATTCTTTTATTAGTTTTGAACTCCATATCGATAATAGCCCTTGCTTGAGAGCTTGGTTTTAAATCTAATTTTAAATCTATAAAAATATAATT
>CM018900.1:15329654-15332154 GCA_009663005.1 Actinidia chinensis
ATTTATAAATATATAATCACAAAAAATATTATTTATCAATGAAAAATAAAAATAATTAAAAAAGAAATGAAATTTGATAAAAAATTTGATTTTTTTTATTAAATAATGAAAAAAAATAAAAAATAAAAAAAAACTGGAAGAGAGAGAGAGAGTGGGTGAGGGGCCCGCCTGGGGAAGAGAGGGAGAGGGAGAGGGAGAGGGGGAACATGGAGACAAGGAGTGGGGCCCGTGTGTGTGTCAGGTGTGTGTGTGATTAATAGCTCTCGGGTAAAAACAGCTCCCTCTGTTCACTTGTCAAACTGGAGAGAGAGAGAGTGAGAGAGAGGGGAAACTCAAAACTCAAAAGAATGGCCACAATGATGAGCGCATCAACGTCCATAACCCAACCACGGCCAAGTTCTGCGCGGACGATCCCGGGCGGGTACGGGTGGCGGTGTTGTGGGGCGCTCTGGACGGCTTCGACTACTTCTGGTTCCAGGGTCCGGAGACGTTCTTCAGGAAGAGATAGAGAAGAATAAGAGCACCGTTTCCGGACCAAGTGCCAACCCACCTTCCCCTCCTTTCGCCCGAGTCAACCCCAACGTCATCGCTTGTCCTCGATGTCAAGTCCTTCTCTCATCTATTCGAACATGGGACGTTGTCGAGATGGCGGCGGACACTTGGTCGGGGTAGGACTTCATGCCCAGCGTGTCCTTCACCGGCGGTATTGCCGCGTTTGTGCGTATTTGGATACCTCCGAGCCTAAGCATTCTAAGGTACGTACTTGTTCTTCATTTCACTCAATCCGAATAAATCCAAACCATTGACAATCTAATTCGACCTCTTAATTATTTAATTATATTATTTTTATTATTAATTTTTAAAAAATAATATTTAAATTACATATTTTTATATCTAAAATATTTTTATTTCCTTAAAAAAAATAAGTCATTGATTCATCACACATTTTGAAATTTCAAGGTGACAGTGAAATAGGTGCCACAGTGATGTCTGACATTGCTGAAGTTGAATGGACCACATAATTATTGAGTGCTTTATTCTTGAATTTTTTGTTATTTTCTTTCTGTATTTATATTTTGGATAAATTACACATACCTCCCTTGAGGTGTTTTTAGATTTGTTGTTGGTAATGGAGGACGTGGTGTAAATTCAATGAAGACTGAAAAGCTTGGGCATGTAATTTCAAGGACCTCATGGGAATCTGCCTTAACCACAAACCTTAGGGCATGTGCAATTTACCCTTATATTTTCTAGAGCCTGTGTTATGGTTCAACATATTGGTAAGTTGGTAAGATAACCACTGGCAACAAAATCATTTCCCCCCTCACAGCATCTTATAACATCTTGAATCTTATAGCCTTAGATATTTTTCACTGTAATGGTCCATGAAGTAGCTCTGAATTTGTCTACATCAGCCACCTCTCTCCCATTTTTTACATGAAGTTCTGAAGACGACTTCATCCCTGCTCAACCAAATGCTCCATAACACTGTGAAGAAGATGGATTCCCATAATATGCTTTTTCCAAATCTTTATGACCACCATAGATAGAGCTAGATGTGATATATCAGGAGGGTGTACTCATGACTTACCCCACCATAAAATGTCATGTTTCCACACTTGACAAAACAGCTTTATACAGATTAATTATGTGTGGCTCATGTATTTATGGATGCGGTAAGTCTAGCCTGACCGACGGCTTTACCGAAAGGTTTATCGAAAACGCAAAACGGTGTCGTTTTCAGTAAAAAAAAAAAAAATTAAAACCAATTTTGGTTTTTCAAGTCAGAAGTGAGAGAGACAGAGAGCCATGGAGGAGGACCCCCCACCTACCTCTCCTCCAGGTCAACGGTGGCGCTGAGAGGAGGAGGGTGGCGCGGTGGACATTACTGTTGAGGCGATGGGGGAAGGTGGGGGGGGAAAAAGAGGTGGGGGTTTTGGAGATGGCGAGGCGGCGATTGGGAGGTGGAGAGGTGGGGGTTTGCGGAGATGGCGGTGGCATGGAGTGGGGAGAGGTCGAGGAGGAAACCAGGGTCAGAGAGAGGACGATGGGATGTAGGTTGACGAGGTCGCCCACGGCGCACCGAGTTCCGACCAGATGGTGGTCTTGAGGCGGAGGTTGGTGGCGAGGGGGTTGGCGCGCCGTTGCCTTGGGTGGGTGGTCTTCCTCCATGGCCCTCTCTTCCTCTCTTCCTCATGGCTCTTGTTTCTCTCCACTCCTGACTGACTTGAAAAACCAAAATTGGTTTAAATTTTTTTTTTTTTTACTGAAAACGGACACCGTTTTGCGTTTTTTCGTAAACCTTTCGGTAAAGCCGTCGGTGTGGCTAGACTTACCCTTATGGGATTGTGGCCCAAGTTACACTCTACTACTTTAAAATGTTTCACACATGCCATTTTTTCTTTTCTTTGTTTTTACTGTATTTGTTAACCTGATGATCAAGACATTTTTCACAATTTAGCTGTTTTATAACCAAAATAAAACATGGAGGTGTTTGAAA
>CM018900.1:15404654-15419654 GCA_009663005.1 Actinidia chinensis
TCCAATTCCAAAACAAGAAGTGTGGAATGTTATCCAATATAGGTTTTCACTCAAAATGTAAAAGCTAAACACACAACAAATAAACCTTATCATAATGGTAGAGAATCATATATAAACTTACAGTAGAGAACAATAGAACCATATTATTTTGATTTGCGGAAGCGAAACATATATATTTATTTTTTTGAGTCAAAAGAGAATCAGTATTAAATTCATTCATTCAAAACCTTTTTCCATAATGTATAGACAACTGTACTGTCTAATCATTACATTATAAACTTACATACATATATTTCAAAAAGACGTCGGACATTCTAGTCCGGCTCCACTACATGATTCTGTTCTTGTTGCACATAACCTGACAAGTATCACTTAGATTTATAATTATTGAAATGCCATCAAATATGTAGTTCTATCGTTCTATACTTCCACTACTACTACTTGCTTTTTCTCCTGAAACAGAAATAATTTCCTAAGAAGCACATTTTACGTAGCGTATTAATCATATCTCTAACATAGATTCAATAATATATCAAAAGTAAGAAAATACCATAGTAGATGCGTATAATATACATAGCATAGAGAAAGATAAAACATTTGATCTTTCGTAATAACTTGTTCAAAATTCATACTTATACAAGTGGTTTGACTATATCTGAGTCAACATAATTTTTAAAATATAAAAAAAAAACAATTAGCACTATGACCTCCCATCCTTTAGTTTGGGTTTGACAACAATATTTTCACACCCCCGTGAGTTGAGGTGCGTCCGGCCGAAACCTTTTCGAAAGATAGAATTCTAAACCCCATGGGGGGGATTGATTTCATAACATAAATAATTTCATCGCGTATATCATAGCATAAAAGAGTATTTACTCTAACTTTAATATTAAAGTTTACTTATCATTTTACGTAGGGTTGCGTTACTCTCACTCATCGTGATCTTTTAGGCAGTTGAAATTGATTCCCTATCTGTATATTTTATGAAAATGAATAGTATATTAAAACTTATAGTTTTGGGATAGTGCATGGTGAATGCGAGACCCGAAAAAATGTTATATGACAGTTTTTTTTAATAACTATTTTTCGTCAAAATTTGGCCAAGTGTGAAAAATAAATTTTTAAAATATTATTTTCTTCACAAATTATTTTTTTTCGGTAGGTATTGTTCTTTATACATTGAAGTCAAACTGATTTTATGAAGATGTTTACTGACAACGTCTACATCAACAACAAGAGAATTCATTGTAAAATAATTGTTGAAAATCGTTTTTGTACTAAAACTGAAATTTTATCTTTTGATTTAATCGTAATTATATTTTCTTGTATTTTTTATTGAATCCAAATGGGGGGTATTTTTTTATTTACATTGTAAAAAGTAAAATGAAAGTTAAGGTTTATGACTTTAATTAGGATATAATATATTACTTAATCATTTAAACATTTGTTAAACCGAAAAAAACATAAATTAATAAATAAGAAAGATTCGTGAGGTTACCTCATGAAACTAATCAAATCTCGTGTTCTTAGTTTCTTTTATTCCTTTCCTTTTCTCTTTCATTTTCAAACTTTTTTTCTCTTTTCTCTCATCTTCTTTCTCTTTTCTTTTTTTGTCTTCTCTCTCTCCGCAGGAGGTCCTCTCATCTTCTTCTTTCTCCCTGTCCTTCTTTCAATCTTTTTTTCTTTTTTTCTCACTCTTTCTTCCCTTTTTCCTGCGCAGGTTCCAGCACCAACTAGGCATGGGCTGTGTATTTGGGGCATGAGTTATCTAATGACTTATGGGGCAAGCCACCAAAGTCATTAATGGCTTGTGGTAACTCATAGTGGTGAGTCACATAACCATGTGATCCCCATTAATCCACATGATTTTGTCTTGTATGCTTGACGCATGTCCATTTTTCTGTTACGTTTTAACAGAAAATTTTTTTCGTGTACAAATTTATATTTTCGTAAATTTTTATAAAAAATTCTACGTAATACTTAGAACATAACATATATTAATTTTATATAAATAACATGTATTTTACCTATTTGGTATTTATCGTGTCCATTTTATATATTTAATATACTTAATTAGATATTTTAAAATTTTAAGATCTTAAATCAACACCTACACCTAAAATTTTAAGATCTTACACGAACACCTACACCAACACCTACACCTACACCTACACCAACTCCACTGCCATGGCCAGAACCTCCTCCAACTTTGCCACCTCCCCCATTACCTCCTCCTCCTCCAAAATCACCACCACCTATCCCACTTTCAGCTCCAAATCCTCCATTGTGACCAAAACCACCCCCAATGCCATCATCGCTTCCCCTATCTCCGCCCCTAGCACCCACACCACCTGCTTCACTGCCAATTAAACCTCTACCAGCTCCAAACCCTCCCCCTTGGCCAGACCCACCTCCACCACCGTCACAGCTGACCACCTTCAAATCCCCACCCCTACTAATGCCTCCCCCAGCACCCCCCACCAAAATCGTCCCCAGCTTCAGCTCCACCACCATGACTTGAACCACCCTCAATACCACCGTTTCCACCAACTCCAAATTTGCCACCACCACCATCACCACCTCCCCAACACTCCCCCAACTCTACCTCCATGTCCTCCACCATGACTTGAACGACCCCTAACACCTCCACGTCCACCTCCACCCCCCAAACCCTCCACTTCCTTCTACACCACCTTCGACTCCTCCCTCAAACCCTCCTCTAGAACCCACCGCCAACCCCCCCCCCCCCAAGACCCCTACCCCACTGTCAAAACGGCTGCCATCACCTTTTCCTTCGCGACTACCTTCACATCCCCTTCCTCTGCTAAAATTTTACTTACTGGTTCAACTGACCGGTGATCGATTTTTATGGGTTATTGATTTTCACGAGTCAACGATTTACTTTTTTTAAAGTAATTTTTAGCAATGATATATTTTTGGCTAGTGGTTAGCCAAAAAATATAATTGCAATAGTTTGTAGCTAAAAGAAGCTAAGCGTTATTCAGTCATCAATAATTATGATATTGTCTTTTGACCCTCCTCTCTCTCTCTCATCACCAAACTAAAAGTTTAAATGGTATATTTAAGAAAAATAGATTTAGTGTAAAGGGATAAATTATACAACTATGGATTCTGGCATTACTAGGGCGGGGACATCGAGCTATCATTATGAAACAAGTTCGGTGGCTCCTTGTTCCGGAGCTTGGCGCGCACCACTTAAACATGGCCAACTGTCACAAATCCCAAAAAAAAACAACTCGGGCCCCTATGCAGATGCGGGACACGTGACCAGCCGGCAGCTTATCCACCAAGGCCGACTTACCTTAACCAAGTTGATCACCTATGCATACTCACTTATAATGATATAATTTTTTTTGAATATCACAATAACTGAGATAGAAGGTTGTAAATGACATTACAAAGTATACAGAGCTGTGCACTAAAACAAAAAAAAAAAAAAAAAACAAACAAAAAACAACAGGGGGGGGGGGGGGGGGGGGGTTTTAACTTATACATACATAACGTGATCAATTTCAATATAACCTGACATGGTCAAATATTAAACATACATAACATCACTACATAAGATAGGATCTAGACCATACAAAAATGTCATAAAGCCTTGGGCCAAAAACTCTAATGTTGCATGCTCATGCCTTCTTATTAAGGCTCCTCGGGTTGGCTTCTGAAAATATTTTAAACATAAGCTATATGCTTAGTGAATAACAGTGATGCATGAACATTAAAATACCATAGACATGTTGGCATGAATCTACATATCTAATTTAACATAAAACATGTGAGCATCATGAGATTAACTTTTTCAAAAATTTGAACTTTCATAAACTTGAAACTACATAACATGGCATAAACTTGCTTTCATAATAATACAAAAACATAGATTGAAATCTGTCATAATTCGTAATTATAAGTACTTTGAATCCGTAAGTACTAAAAGTGTTAACAACTCGGCTTAGTAACCTTTCGGTCCATGCTAATCAAACCATATAGGTTACATGGGGCTCTTTAGGCCATAGACATCTCTATCGTAGTAGATAGTTTATTTCACATCCCAATATCATAGGACTTAGCGATTCGGGCTGGCTTAAGGTCTCGCCATACAGAGAAGACCCCAAGTGTCACCATAATTAAAATCTTCGCTCGGATTGGAAAATCATTTCATACTCATGTTAGAAATATTCATCTATGGTTTGATTAATAACATACTTAATGTGTATGCATTAGAAGACATGACTTTATAACGAGAACATAATTATTTTATGATTGAAAGAATAAAAATATTTTCTTATAACATAGTACATATTGAAAATATTTTGAAAGTATTATTAATTTTGTTCATAGCATATGTTACTCACCTCGATTCTCGTATATAGCTAATAAGGTTCCTATATATAAGGAATGGAAACACTAATACTAGGCTCGATAACACAAGAATAAACGAATCAAATAATACAAAACTCCCGACTCGACCTGAGGTACGCTCGCTCTAGGATGACACTCTTAGGAATAGGCTTAGGGTCCCTAACTAACTATTCATTAATGTACTTGAATGTTCTAAGTGAAAAAAACAATCCATCTA
The DNA here is from genome assembly GCA_009663005.1 of Actinidia chinensis. NCBI lineage: Eukaryota > Viridiplantae > Streptophyta > Magnoliopsida > Ericales > Actinidiaceae > Actinidia > Actinidia chinensis. The sequence goes on from CM018900.1 coordinate 15,409,255, forward strand.
AAAACTGGCCTGGCGTTCGAACGCTGAAGCCAAGGTTGGAACTGGTGTTCAAATGCTAGGCTATTGAACAATTATCGTTCAAATGCTAAAAATGTGCTAAGTAGTGGCATTTGAATGCTAAGGCAAAATATCTAATTTTCACTCTCTGTCCATTCGAACGCTGCACAGAGGCGTTCGAATGCTAAAACAAAATAAACGGTCATCGTTCGAACGTTAAAATGTGCTAAAAGTGGCATTCGAACGCTAAGGCAAAGCTGGCTCCCGTTTGAACGCTAAAAGTGTGCTAAAAGTGGCATTCAAATGCTAAGGCAAAATGTCTAAGTTTTCCTTCTCTATGCATTCGAAATCTCCACAGAGGCCAAAAAGGGGCATTCGAATGCTAAGGCAAATTGCTCAGACCGTTCGAACGTTGTGCGTACACAACAACAAAAATGACTATTGAACTTCACTAAAACCTCTCCAAATCCATCCCACTCATTTCAAGGCTTCTAAGGCTCAAACACTAATTAAATTGGCTATAATAACTCAAACTCAACTATCAAAAATAACCCTTAGCATGTTAGATCTAAAATTCAAATTTTGAAAACCCTAACATGACAATTTTTAAATGGAGTTTTTGCAAACCCACCCCCAAATCATCCAAATAAACTTTAACACATGTTATCCACCCAAATGGAATTCAAGTCTCCAAAATTAAATACATCCCATATATATATAATACACAAGTTGAGTTTGCTTACCAAAGCTTCTCAAAGCTTAACAATAATAGAGGTTGTTCAATATTGTAGTTTTTAAAGCTTTCGATCTCTCCTTTACTTATGATTTCCTTCTTCCTCCTCTTATTCTCCTTCTTCTCCTCTCACTTTCTCTATATGTATGTGTGTGTTGTGTTGTGTATAAGTGGAAGTATATGGAGTGTATACATTAAGGCTCACATGGGAACAATCCCATGTGCCCTCTTATAAGGGATTTTGTTATAACTTACTTCTTAATTGGTTACTTTGACCCTAAAAATGATAAAAATTAACATTAAAATATAAATAAAAAAATTTAATAGGTTTGGGATATTACAGGCACTGTCCGAGCTAATGCCACTATTACTCCCGAGCTGTCGCTATTTAGTAAGCTCGGTGGAGTAACCGCGCCGATTTGGAGAGGGGGCAAACGATCAATCAACGGCGATCCCTAGGGATGGCAACGAGGCTGGTTGGGGCTCCCCCACGCCCGCCCCTTTTACTAACGGTTTGGCCTTTCTCCCCCACCCCCGCCTCGTTTACCAAAACCCCACCCCCTCCCCCCGCCCCGTTTAATATTTTTTTTTATTATATATAATTTTTATATATTAATTGGTATATATATATATTAGGATATTATGGTATTTTTTTTTAAAAAATATGGATAATTTTAAATTTTTTATATATATCGGGTCTCGGGTCGAGTCGGGTGGAGGAGACTACACCCGCCCCCGCCCCGATTAATTATCGGGTTTTAATTGTCCCCCCAACCCCACCCCTAAATTGGGCGGGGCCCGAGGGTATCTGGTTTTTTCGAGTCAAATGGCCACCCTAGCGATTCCCAAGCCTGTCCGGGACCTAAGGTAACTTTGCACGGTGAAGTTTTTTTTTTGACAGCCCTCATGCTTGGGATAAGATATCGAAAATATAATGACAAGCTACCAACTAGGCCCTAGGAGCGTGGCTGGGTCAGCTGCTTACTCACTGACACAGTGGTTGGTGCATACAATCACGCGCTGGACTGCAGTCTGTCCAGTGACAAGATAGCTAGTGCATTAAGGCATGGGCCGAGCTATGCTATATAAATTCAACCTTATCTCTTTAAAAGGGACGCGAACTTTGGGCTGAGAAATACACACATACTCTTTCTCTCCCTACATATATTTTTCGGTCATCTAACTTGATCATTGGACAACCATTTTTGGAAACAGTTTCGGCGACCGTTCTTACTGTTTTTGTGTCGCAGATAGACACATTGCTAACTGGTGACTAACTACACCAACTTGCACCACCGCATGACTACCATAGGTGTCTATCATCGATTTCCTTTCTCTCATTTTGTAAACTCACTCCCAATATTTAGAATAAAGAATTTGATGTAACATTCTTTTAAAAATTAATTAGCTAAAATACAAAAGTAGTTTTTTTTTTGTTAAACTTTGTTTGAATTTGTTGATATGGATATGGATGTTGATGTAGGATAACGTGATAGGTGAAAGATAATTCAAGTACACACACAACACAATACGAGAACCTAATTCTATAAAATATTCTGTAATATTATTAATCAAAAACTATTTAGGACGAAGGTTCTTACAATACTTATAAACCCCAAAATTCCTAATTACCAAATTAAACCTAAAAATTAGTAAAACAAGAAAATTACTAAAAAATAAATATAAATTAGGACTAAATCTAGAATCTAGACAACTAAAAAAATATATACCAAAAAAACTAACCTAAATCGGAATTATATGGTCTAAGTTATTAAAGAAACACATATTTTCTTAAATGATGAAATTTGCCCAAAATCCGGCCTTGGTCACAGGAAAGCCGTGAGTCTTGCTAGTTGGGCTATTTTCCATCAGATTAGGGTCTTCTCGGCCAAGTTTTATGAAACTCCAAATATGAATGGGACCGATTTGCATCATTCTCCCCGGGTTGAAAAGACTCGTCCTCGAGTTTAGATTTTGAAAGACATACTCTGAATTTTCCAACCTTAGTCACAAACTCCGTCCAATCTGTCCATTGAGTCAAAATAAAATATTCCATGATCAACTTTTTGATAAATCGTGAAGAAGAAAACTTGGTGCCTACAAAATCGAATGGATCTTCATAGTAATAATTCCCTTAGAAGTCTTCAAAGGAATCAACTTGAAGCATCTCTTTTTGAAAATATAATTCCTCACCATCTTCTATTTTAGTTTCTTCTTCAATGTTATTTTTTCTCTTCAACAACGGTTCTTGCTCATGAAAGGTTCTTCATCAAAACTAATGCTTTCTCAAATCAACAACTAGATTTGATGTAGTTGTTGATGTAATAAACCCCATTATTAAATACATCACCATTGTCAGGTAATCATCACAATTGGTTGGTGATCTCATCCAACACAATTCATTAGGCTTAAACTGGCCCTTAAATTCGAGATATCAATTTTCAGCCCCACTCCCTATGAGAATCACGGTTTTTGGGATAACTCTCATTCCAAATTCTATAACCTCTGTTACAATCTGATTTGGGTGAGTAGTTTGGGGTAAGCAAAGCAACCCTCATGTGCTCTTCAACTTCTCCCAAACTAATCTTCTATTTTCCTTGTCAATTTTCTGGTATTTTGGTTTTGCGCCCCCAGCAACACCCTGCCTCAGAATCTGGTAAGCCACCACAGGCACCCACTTTTCCTCGGTCACTTCTTTTAAACTCGACGATATCCTATCCTCCACAGATTACCCAATCCAAGAATCTCTGCCGTAACCCCTCCATGGAATTGTTCGGAATGTCAATCTCAACCTAGTCTCCCAATGAAAATTTTTGGGTTATTTGGAAAAACCCTATGTTCCCTCCTTACCCTTGGCAGGTAATCAGCAAAAGGGTTGGCAGGCTCACCATTAGAGACCTCATCCTCCTTTGAAGCATGGTTTATTGGATGATGGTGAGGTTGACGTCCAACTTGCAAGGCAACAAACTGAGCCAACATGTTTTCCTACAGTTGCTCAAACTGTTGCTTAAATAGTTGGAACCGCTCCTCAGTGGTCACATTGTCACGATCGTCAACATTTGTGAGGTTAGCCATCCGAGCACCTCCTCCTCGGCCTTGAGCTACAGCACCATCGCGAACCATGATTGGCTCTGATACCAATTGATGAAGGAATAATGTGATGAGTGAAAACTAATCCAAGAAAACACATATAACACAATACGAGAAACTAATTCTCTGAAATATTCTGTAATATTATTAATCAAAAACTACTTAGGACGAATGTCCTTATAATACTTATAATGCCAAAATCACTAATTATCAAATTAAACTCGAAAATTGAGTAAATAACAAAATTACCAAAAAAGAAAAAATTCAAATTAGGACTAAATCTAGAATCTAGACGACTAAAGAAATATATACCAAAAAACCTAACTTAAATCAGAATTATATAGACTAAGTTATTAAAGAAACAAATCTTTCCTAAAACAATAAAATCGCCATTTTTTAGGCTTAAACGATGGAATTTGCCCAAAAGAAGAAGGGAGAAGGAAAAAGTGCTTTCTACCCCTTCTTGTTCTTCAATCTCCTCTTCTCCATCCCCTCTCCTTCTCCTGCACGTCACTCCCCCCTCCTTTCACTTACCGCACCTCTATCTCCATCCTCTCCATCCCCCTTTACTCCTCCCCTCTCCCTCCCCCATTCTCCGTGAATCGTACTAGTTGGGCGTTTCATCAAAACTAAGGTCTTTCGAGCCAAGTTTTATGAATTACGAATAGAATTAAGACGGATTTGCATCATATGCTCTTAATTCCTTTTTCAATCTCTTACCAAAAATATGAGACACAATTAAGATACCTGGATGGTTGGTCCTCTGTTTGCATTGGGGGGCATAACTGTTGAATCCAGCCCAAATTGGAAGCCAACCATTAAGCCAAGCCCAAGCCCATAACCAACCAATTTATACTTCTTCATTTCTAGATGAGAATGGAATGGAGAAGAACGAGAGACAGAGAGGAAGCTGATCCGGCCGAAAGAAGTCGCAGATGGAAGGCTCTCCCTCCCTCCTCCTTGTAAGAAGGAGGCTATGAATAAGCTAGCCATGAGCCTCATCTTCTCTGCTCTATGGACTATAAATTGAGGGAGGGTTGCCAGAGGCAGAGAGGAGAGTTCAGTGTAAGATAAGACTCGTAAAGAGTACCAGAGTGAGAGGCTGTGAGAAGAAGAGAGCAAGACTGAGAGATTGAGAGATGAGAGATTGAGTGAGTTAAGTGTGATCTCTCTTTATTAATTGTATTCATCCTGGGGACGTAGGCATTGTGGCCGAACCACGTAAATCTTATCTTTTGTGTGTGGTTGATGTTGGCAGAGGACTGGTACTCGTTTTGGGCACAACAAGTGGTATCAAAGCAAGTTCGAGTAACCGGAGAGATTGTACCAGGCAAAGACATTGGAACAAGGCTTTATTGAGAGAGGCGTGGAACTTGAAAACTCAGAGATGGATGTGGGGAACATAGAGTGAGTTCCAAAATTTGGTCAACCAGTTGGTAGTATTAACCACCATTTGACGATGAGATGTGGCTCTACGCTTCTGAGTTCTTACCGCGAGTTGGGAGACATTGGTGGTTTCTCCTCAGCAATTCCGCGCAAGATGGGAAGTTGACTGTGAGTACAGTCAAAGATGCCCTATTCAATGAAGAGGCACGGAAGAAAGAGATGCGCATGACAAATCGGGAAGGTGAGCGCAGACACTACTCTCAAACGGAGCCAGAGAAAGAGTCGAGGTCTCACAGGATAATGGTGAGGGAGGACGGCCGAGGGGTCAAAATCAAGTAGGTTGCAGTTTTAAGTATTTTTCTGTGACCACTAGGGGCTATCAAGAGGAATTGCCCCAAAGTATAAAAAACAACATAGCGGTCTTCAGAGACAGCATCAGCATCGGCATCAGTGATGACAGATCAGATAATGATGCGTTCCTAGTATCATCGGCAGATGAGAATCTAGATTGGGTATGATCAGGGAAGTACCTCCATTTTTTAGAGAAGGAAAAAGTTCTTTACAGATGCAACAGCGAGAGATTGTACGGGATGGCAAAACAACACGACGAATAAAGTTGTTGGCAAGAGGAAGAGTTCCGGTTCCGCATGGTAGACGGGCTCTGTGACGTGACCGAGGTACGGCATGTTCCTAAACTACGGAAAATTTTGATTCATCGGAAGCTAGTTTAATGGGTTGACAGCATGCAGCTTAAGGGAGGAAATTGAGAATTTTCAGCGAAAACAAAGAGATGCTGAGGGGGGGGGGGGTGGGGGGGGGGGGGGGGGGGGGGGGGGGGGGGGGGGTGGGGGGGGTGGGGGTGGGGGGGGGGGGAAAGGAAGGACAAGAGACTATAGCGCTGGAGGGGAGCGTCCAGACAGGAAGACAGTGCCGTAGACATGGGTCTTTTTTTTTTTTTTTTTTTTATAGTATATAAGAAGGGAGAATGGGGACAGGGGAAAGCCAACAGGTGCCACAGGCACGCAAAGCAAGCGCAGGAACTTGGAGGAGCCAGAGTGGTACAAGAGCCCAAGGAGATGTTTTTGAGACACGTGCAGAAGTCTGATCAGGACAAGACCGGGCGACTAGTCAGGATGTCCGAGGAAATCCAGAGGAAGGAGGACAAATCGATTTTTTGGAAAAGTTGTACATCGACAGCGCACGTGCCAAAAAGAGTCTCTTCGCTCTCGATTTGATAGTAGCCGTGTCTCTTCAAATGGTAACAGGGAGGTGAGAGGAAGCTATGCTGACTCGCAAAATGATGTACTTTGAGGTGCTCTCTCGGTGGGGAGAGCAAGGCACATAAGGTGAGGAAGGTGCAGGGCATTCAGTTTGGAGTGCGTTGCCATTGATGCCACCCGGGCAAGGTATCTCGGATGCAGTCTTGCAGATCTCGTGGGAGCTAGATCAGAAGTTGTCGGGAAAGGAAACTTGAAAACTCAGATTACCCTCCAATGGGCTGAAGGGGGAAATTGTTAGATCCAGCCCAATTGGAGCCCAAACCCATTGAAGCCCAAGCCATAAACCAAACCAATTTATACTCTCCTTTAGATGGAGAATGGAATGGGAGAAGAAGGAGAGACAGAGAGAGAAGCTGATGCGGCCAAAAGAAGTCGCAGTGGAGGCTCTCCCTCACTCCTCCATTGTCAAGAATGGAGGCATTAATGGCTCAGACATGAGCCATCTTATCTGCTCTGTGGACTATAAATTGAAGGGTTGCCAGAGGCGAGAGGAGAGTGCAGTGTAGATAACTCTTAAAGAGTCAGAGTGAGAGGCTGTGAGAGAAGAGAGCAAGACTGAGAGGATGAGAGATGAGATGATGAGTGAGTTAAGTGTGCACTCCTCCTTTGTCTTCATTGTAATTCATTCTTGAGATAGGATTATCCGATCCTCTCCGTGGACGTAGGCATTGTTGGCGAACCACGAAATTTGTATTTTGTGGTGGTTGCTGTTGCAGAGTGACTGGTAAACTCGTTTTGGGATCAACAATTGGTACAGAGCCAAATGTTCGAGTAACCGGAGAGTCACCGGAGTGCAACTAGGTAAAATTTTGAATTCGGCAAATTCAAAGTGATCAAAATGGCGTTTGAGAATACCACCATATTCGTCTCTTCAATACAAGCTCAGCCATCAAACAGATTTCAAATCGAGTTCAAAACGAGGCTCATGCGCGTTTGATGTTAGACGCATCAGATCCACGCACCCCACGCGCGCCAGAGGAGAAAACGATTGGTTTTCATGCGCCCCGCGCCCCCACGCGCCCGGGAATTGACCCACGCGCCCGAGAGGGTCCAAACAGCCCTGCACGCGCCCCATGCATGCCAATGCGCCCTCACGCGCCCAAGAGAGTGGTGGCAATCGCAGCCACGCGCTCCACATGCCCAGCTGAGAAGATCCGCACGTGACCAAGCCGCACGTTGAATGAGCCGTGCGCGCGCAGCTCGAAGCCGCGCCTAATCCGTGCGCCGGTGACCTTGATTGAGCCGTGACTAGCAAGCCAGACTGTCAACCGAGCGTGGACCAAGCAACCAAGCGTTGACCAAGCCGGTTGACCAGTCAACCATTGACCAAGCGTTGACCAAGTATTGACCAAAATTCAAAAATTGCACTTTTAGTCCCTGGACTTTCTGTTAATTACAGATTGATTCCTGAAGTTTTGGGAAATTATAATTTATTTTCTGAAGTTTTAATTTATTCAATTTGGGTCCCAGAAGAGTCTGATTTTGATAGAAAAGCTCTTTTTGAGTTTTCTCGCATTCTGGTTCATTAGCGAGGTTGGTTTCTGATATTTTACTTCTATTTGAGAGAAGAAGTAGCCCAGAAAATAATTTGGGAGCCTATGATTATGCTTTAGATATTAAATTAAGCCCTAGGAAACCAAGGATGGAAGACATCCTATTCGTAAAGATTGACGATCTTTAGAGATAAAGGAGCAAAACCTATAGAGAAGAAGGATGAGGAATGACAACGATGAACAGAAAAACATCGGGCTATGCAGATAGTGTATGGACACGAAGTATTCCACCATGTAGCACAAGCGACGAGTGCCGTACGAGTATGGACCAAATAGAGAAGATGTTACCAGGCGAAGACATCTCGGAACAAGGCTTATTGATGAGGAGCTGTGAAAAAACTGAAACTTCAGAGATGGACTGTGGCGGAACTACGAGTGAGTTCCAAAATTGGTCAACTAGTTGGCTAGTATTGACCTCCCTTTTGACGATGAGATGCAGGCTCTACTGACTTCTTAGTTCTTTACCAGAGGTGGGAGACATGTGGTTCTCTCAGCAATTCCGCGCAAGATGGGAAGTTGGACTGTGAGTCCAAGTCAAAAGCTGCCCTATCAATGAAGAGGCACGGAAGAAAGAGATGGGCTACAGATCGAAGTGAGTCGTAGGGGGGCCCTAATCTCAGACGGAAGTAGGAAAGAGATCGAAGGTCATGACAGGAATAAGGGGGGGGACGGCCGAGGTCACAATCCAAGAGGTGCAGTTTTAGTATTTTTTCCTATGACAAAGAGGGGCATATCAAGAGGAATTGCCCAAAGTTTATAAAAACACAGATGCAGTCTTCTGAGACAGCATCAAGCATCGGCATCAGTGATGACAGATCAGGATAAATGATGCGTCACTAGTACATCGGCAGATGGAGAATCTAGATGGGTATTGGATTCAGGAAGTGCCTACCATTTTTGTAGAGACAGGAAATGTTCTATACATAGCAAACATGCGAGAGACCTTGTACGGATGGCAAACAACACGACGAAATAAAGTTGTTGGCAAGGGAAGAGTCGGTTCCGCAGGAGACGGGAGGTCTGTGCCGTGACCGAGGTACGGCATGTTCCTAACCATAGAAAATTGATTTCATCGGAATGCAGATAAAGGGTTGCAGCATTGCAGCTAAGGAGAAAAATCTGGAATTTCCAAGGAAACAAAGAGATGATAAGGGCAAGGAAGAAAAGAGGAATATAAGGACTGGAGCGGGAGCGTCCAGACAGGAAGGAGCTCTGTCGACATGGGTTCAGTGATATAAGAAGGAGAATGGACAAGGAAGCAACAGGTGCACACAGGCACGCAAAGCAAGCGCAGGACACTTGGAGAGCCAGAGGTTTACAAGAGTGCAAGGAGATGTTTGGAGACAAGTGCCCAGACGTCTATGATCAGACAGGACGTGCGACCTTAGTCAGGATGTCCCTAGAAAGCCAGAGGAAGGAGACAAGTCGATTTGAAAAGGTTGACATCGACAGCACCGACGTTGCCAAACGAGTCTCTTTCGCTCTCGATTTGATAGTGGCAGTGATCTCTTCAAATGTGTACACAAGGGAGGTTGAGAGGGAGCCACGACGACTCGCAAAGTAATGTTACTTTGCGACGCTCTCCGGGAGGGAGAGCAAGGCACCTAAGTGAAAGGTGCAGGCACTCAGTGTTGGAATGCGTTACCATGATGAGGGCAGGATCTCGGATGCAGTCTTGCAGATCTTACGTGAGAGCTGGATTTCAGAAGTTGCGGGAAGGATAAATAAGACTTCAAGATTACCCTCCAATGGGCTGGAGGGGGAGATTGTTGATCCAGCCCCATTGAATGCCCAACCCCTGTGAAGCCCAAGCCCAGCCCATAAACCAACCAATTTATACTCTTCCTTCTAGATGAGGAAATGGATTGGAGAAGAAAGGAGACAGAGAGAGAAGCGTGCTGCCCTTTCCTTGAAAGAAGTCCGCTGCTCTAGTATTGTGAGTGTCTGGGCTCTCCCCTCCCTCCTCCATTGTCAGAATGGACCGGCATTAATGAGCCTTCGAAAGACCATGAGCTCATCTTCTCTGCTCTGTGGACTATAAACTTGATATCGTTCCAGAGACATAGAGGAGAGGCAGTGGTAGATAAACTCGTTAAAAGTACAGAGGGGAGAGGCTGTGAGAGAAAGAGCAGACTGGCCAGATTGAGGATGAGAATGATTGAGTGAGTTTAAGTGTGATCTCCCTCCTTTGTATTCATTTGTAATTTCATTCCGTATAGTGAATTATCAGATCCTCTCCGTGGACGTAGGCATTGTTGGCCGAACCACGTAAATCTTATCTTTTGTGTGTGGCCTGATGTTGGCAGAGTGACTGGTAACTCGTTTTGGTTACAACAATAACTTGGGTTGCCCACTATCTCT
>CM018900.1:15442629-15447629 GCA_009663005.1 Actinidia chinensis
ATAAAAGGAAGATGGCAAAAAAATTTTTGGAAAAAAGGCACAAAGTCTTGAGACTAAGATGGCCAAAGCAAACAAGAGAGCAGCTGTGTTTTCTAACATAATTATTGTGCTCTCTGTTCTTCTCATCCTAATCTCCATGGCTGAGAGCAGAGGTATTCTTGGAAGTAAGTCTTCATATTGTATTTTTTATTGTACACACACGAATCTCAATATAGAAAGGAAGAACACTTGCATGCTTTCCTAATTTGTTAACTGAGTTATCACATATTTTATGTTCTTCTAATATTGTTCTGTTGTCATGAAATAGTTGGTTTTGGAAAGCAAGCAACTCTAGTTTGTAACCAGGTCATGGTGGACGCAGGAATTACGTTTAGAGAGAGCAAATTATACATTTTCAATAGATCTTTCAGTAAAAATATTTAGGGGGGCCAACTTCAATGGAGCAATAGTAAAATAGTCAAAACTAAACAAAAAAATATAAAAAAATAAATAATTTAATTTTTTTCCCTACAAATGTTTGGGGGGCTTTGGCCCCTCCCCTGGACCGCCACTGGTCTACGGGGCTCAAAGTGGAGATTCATGCTTTAGTGTTACCCAGATGTTCAACTTGGCTTCAGAGGTCTTCAACGGGATTAACCCTAATATTGTCTGCAATAAGGTTTTCGCAGGTCAGTGGCTTTGCGTTGATGGATTCGTGAACAAAGTTCCTGAAGAATTTGCATTCAAGAAATGGAAAAAATGTCTTCATAAAGGGAAATGCACTCTAGATGATGCATGTCAAGTGCATTTGTTTATTTTGCATGTATCATCGCGAACAGTGGTGGATCGTTCCATACTTGTTCTGTATTACTTGAATAAATGGAAAATCAGGTTTTGTTTGATTGTTATTTCCTGAATTCATTTTATAAAATAGTTTTCAAAAAATTTTTTGTGGATCGTAAAATTTCAATGAATTTTTTTTTCAAAATACTTAATTTTGTAGAAACATTAAAAACAATATTTTCAAATTCTCAAAAAATATTTCTTAACAAATTGTGAATTAGGTATGAAAACAATCTATAAATGTTTTGGTTTTTAAATGCAAAATTTTGACAAGTACTATTTTGCAAAATAGGTTCTGAAAATTGCAAACAATTAAACAATTCATATATCCAAACGGAGCAGTTGTTATAAAATGATATAAACTCCTCCCTCAGTGTGCATCCTATAAGAGAAATAACACTACTGTTTTCAATGAAAAGTTTCCACGCTTTATTGATATAACAAGAGCTGGACTATATACACAGCTAGGGAAAACTATTTGCTGCAATGTACATCAATTTTGCTGGAACTATGCAGCAGTTACAAAAATATACAAAATTGATTTTGAATGATCTTGCTTGATTATAGGCTAGATGTGTTTTGTTCAATCTTTGGCTTGATTGTTGCAATATGTCTTTATACGCCCCCGCCAAGATTGAGCTTCCATCAGCAAAGCCCAATCTTGTTTCAAGGGATTTCGGTTCTTGTCTTTTCAATGGTTTGTCGACAGGGTCTCCAAGTGATCTTGTGGTATGAAAAATGTCGAACTTGGATAGAACCACATGAACAAGATCACGACAAAATGGAGATCTATTTGAATATGGTTCATGCCGTGAATGTTGGATGGATTGAAGCTTAGGTGGTAGCACCAAGGTATCACACAGTAATAAGGAAACTGCTTTTAGGGGAATACCCAGCTCGTTTGAGAAGTCCAAGAAGCCACATTGTCCGGATGCGCATTTGCAAAGTGCTCGTATTCAGCTTCGGTGTAGATCTTGACAAATACTCTTTGTTTCTTTGCGCGCCATGAGATGGGGTTGGGCCAAGGAAAACTGATATAGCCGATGTGGAGGTTCGCGGTCCTCAATATTCTAGCCCAATCGGCTCAGAATAGGTGATTAAGGCTGGAGGTTCCAGGATTTTTTTAGCTGGATTTTTATACCATGGAAAATGGTTTGTAAGTACCGAGAGTCTTTTTCTCGTTGCTGTGAAGTGATTAGTGGTAGGCTTGTGCATTAATTGGGGACAACTGTGCCGTTGAATGAATCTCTGGACGCGTCAAACGAAAGGTATGAGGCTGCCAATAATTCTTCGAATCAGTGTTGTCCACATTTGTAGTGTGCCATCAAGTAGCTGAAGAGATGAGGATATGGAAAGAGGAGTTGAGACATCTTTGGCGCCACTCATGTTGGTCTTTGCAATATTCCTCGGAGTATGTGTTGGAGAGAGAAAAAGTCCTGCTTGAGTCGGTACAACTTACACACCAAGGAAGAAAAAAAAATTTGGGAAAAAAATTGGGGGGGGGAAAGTAAGTAGACCCATATCCTTAAGAGACAAACGATCTCCCAGTTTCTTGATAATTGAAGACCACAAATTTTTTGTTATTTCCTGTAATCACAAGATCATCGACATACACCAAGAAATAACAGATTAGAGTCCTTCTATAAATAAATAAGGACGAATCAGCTCTAGAATTTCAACCCAAGCTCCAACAGTGACATTTTTCAGTGTAGTGTACCAAGCCCGGAGGGGCTCGTTTAAGTCCATATATTGCTTTTTTGTAGGTCGGGCAAACATGATTGGGTTGGGTGTAGATGGATCTTTGAACTCGAGGGTTGCATTTTGCATCATTATATTACCAGTCTCAGACGTGCACCATTGTAAAAGGCCATTATTAATGTACATTGTCTTAACTCCAAGCATTCTCAACTTCAACATCAATAGACAAAATTGTTATAAATGTGTCTGGTTAACTACTGGACTCTAAAGGCCTCTTGTAATCAAGCTTGGGACGTTGAGTATAAACTTTGCAACTAACGGGCTTTGAATCGATCAATGAACCATCAGATTTCTTCTCCACCCTGACTACCAGTGCAGCCCATGCGTTACAATTCAAAGGGGATTGGACACTAAATCCTAAAGTTCATGTTTCATGAGAGCTGTAAGCTTATTTGACATAGCGTCATGACCTGTGTGAGTAAAAGCCTGACTCACAAGGTTGGTCGATGGTCTCAGGGAGTGGAGTTTAGACACGAAATTGAGTTGTGTGGGTTAAAAATTGTTCATAGAAGAGTTGGTAATTTGGTGAAGGTCGTGACCAGGGTGGTTTGAAAGGTTTTGAGCATTGGATTTTGCGGAAGGGGAAGTTTCGGCATGTCCTAAGTGTTGGCAACAGAGTTGAAGGGTGAGGAACCAATGAGTTTGAATCATGCAGACAAAAGTATTGTGATTAGAACTAGGAGATGATGAATTTAAAAGTGTAACGGAATTGTACCGTTGAATTTTCAGTGAAATCGGAAGGAGGAAGAAAGGATTGACGAGATTACCTAAGGAGGATCGTTCGGCAAACGGTTACACCTTCCGAATTTGTTGATGAGGCAACATCAAGGTAGATCGCATTGACGATAGACGGGTGGTGACCTGTCTCCATACCAGCGGAAATTGTGAGGTCTGTTGTTGGCCTTTTGGTTTGGTAGAAGACAACAGTGGGAGTTTTTGTTTCAATCAAATAGCACATGCCTAGAATGTAATCTTGTGAGTTTTGAGGTCAATACTTTGTAGGCACTTTGTGTTTGAGATTACCCAAGGAACACATAGGTGAGGATTTGGGCTGCAATTTTATTGTATGTATGGCCGGGTACTTGGGGTAACAAAGACACCCAAATTTTCTTAATTTGAGATAATTTGGGTTTTTGCCAAAAAAGCTTCAAAAGGAGATTGTTTTGAAGACGAGGAGTGGGTTGCCTTTGATTAAATAGGCTGCTGTTTGGAAAGCGTGAGGCCGAATATGAAAAAGGTAGCGATGCATCCTGGAGAAGAGTGATACCCGTTTCCTACAAGAGACGGTGACGACGCTCGAAAACCATTTTGGTTGTGGGGTGTAGGGGACGGTGGTATAGTGACCAATACCATTGGGATCAATAAAAAAAATTTAGAGCTGAATGTCACCACCATTATCACAGAGTACAAATTATTGGATTTTGGTTTGGAAGCGTGTTTTTACAATTTTTTGAATGAGAAAAATTGTAGACCCCTGATTTTGTAGCCATTGGATAGACCACATTATTTTTATGAAGTTGGCCAACCAAATAAGTAATAACAAGATCCGCGATTCCAGTAGAAATTACGGGTCCCAAACATCATTGTAATAAGTTCAAAGCGGGGCATGCTTTGAAGACTCTTGGTAGAAAAGGTTATGATGTGCTTTATTAATGGAACATGAACTACATAAGATGAACATTTTTTGTTTTGACAACGGGAAGGGAAAATTTCTTTACGAGATGTTTTTGACTATTCGAAGAGATGATGCCCAAGACGCTTGTGGCCACCCATCAATTTAAGTTCGTTCAAGCAGGCACATGAGCAGCGTTTTTGGAAGGAGGAGACGTCTCGATTCCGAAAAGTGTAGACACCCATTTTCACATGCTCCTCGAAGGAGAATCGCCCCCGTGATCTTGTCCTTCACAAAGAACTAAAGGGGTGAAATTCAACAACACATTATTTTATTTGAAATGATGGACTGAATTAATTTTTTGAAGGTTTGGAAACAAAGAGTATCACGCAAAATAAATGTGCGTTTGGGTGAGTGAATTCCACAGAACCAATGTGGTGAGACAGTTAAACCTGAAACCATCACCAAGGATTACTTTCACATACACCATCATATTCAGAGTGAATGGACAAATTTGCAAGATCCCCCGTTATTATTGTGAGAGGCCCTTGAGTCCATGAGCATTTTTTGTCTTTTCCATTTAAAAGAGTAACGCATTGGCTGTGAAATATTGACTGTAAGTTGAGGACAGTACTCGCGGTGTGGCCCATTTGCTCACAAAGTTGACAACGCGGCGTGTAACGTGTTCTGGTTGTAATTTGGCTATGCCAAACCCATTTTTGAGCGTCGCCATCATGTTGGTGATCATTGGATTGGCGGGCTGGTCTTTGGCCTTGGTTACGTTGAACCCGTTGGTTCGTAAGATTTC
>CM018900.1:15457629-15460129 GCA_009663005.1 Actinidia chinensis
GTTAGGATTTTGTAATCAAGAGAATATTGCATTATCTATTGATTCGGTGGTGTTTATGAGCTCTTGAGAGTTTACAAATCAATCAATCTGAAGAACAAAGTCCTTTGAAGTTGTTTAAAGGTACGATTGAAAGGGGTGACCTACGAGTTGGTTGAAGAGGTCGAAGCGCAATAAGAATTGCATGAAAGTGGCTCACGAGGAATCGACAATGAGCTCGACACCCGAGTGTGCGGATTCACGATTAGGATTATGAGGAACTCTCATATCCGTACTTTGATGTTAGGGCATTCTTCTCTTGACAGGTGAATTTTTTTCCTACTCTGAATTTTCATGTATATCCTTGTTGGGAAATATTGGTGGTACACCAACTTGTGGCATTTTTAAGGTGGGAATCACAGGCCTTTTAGGGGGTCCAATGTATTTTGTATTTTTCTCTATGAGGAAATGAAAAAAAAAAAAGCATTTATTTGCTTAAATTCATGGATGTTGAATGGAGATAATAACTTCCAAGGAGATGAGTAGGATATTGGGTGGAACTAAAGGATTATCCCACAGTTATTTTCTAGGGGGGAAAAACCTGAGTGGATATTATAAAGCATAAGTTTGGAGACAGTTGGGCCCAAGGGTGTAGAAGGGAAAATTCTTATGGAAACCCTGGTTTGACCCAATGCTCCACACGGTGTGTGCTACCGTCCACCCATTCAAGGTGGCTAAGGGTGCGATTAATAAGTATTTATTAGATGTGGTTCGACCAACGTTTTGATGAACGGGTAAGAACCGAATCCGGTTTAGTTTCAAATTCAAAAATTTAATTCCAACGATTGACAACTTATCCGAAAGGCTGCATTTGGCTAGCACCGTTTCGAAGGGGTGTGAATCTTTCTAATATTAAAAAAAATTCCTCTCCGTTATAGTCAAGGGGACCGTCCCTGCGTTTTGGTACCCCAGGCCAACTTTCAAAATAAAGCTTTTATATTTCATAATTAAAATTTAAAAATATAAACACCAACTTAAAATTTAGTGAAAAAGTAAGAAGAATGCTTCTACATGTAAAAACCAAATTTTCATCCTCAACATTCACCAATTTCAACCGAGCTTTCAACTTATTTTGTAGGATAAAAAACTTATGAATAGCTCAGTGTGAATGAGTTAATGCTTCTACTTTTTGTTTCTTGCTTTTTTTATGTCTAGATGAGTTATTCCTTTGGACAAGATTGAATAGGGGCCCACCTCTCTTTATTTTGAAAAACTAAATATGTCCAGAAGTATAATTTTGGGCCATTCTATTTCTTTGAGCCCAATTACAAAAATCTGTTCAGAAGTATAATTTTTTTCAGTTTGGGCATTTTTTTTACGTCATACATATACTACCCGACCAAACCTAAGGGTCTTAAAAATTTGAGATTTTTGGGAGGCCCTAAGCCATGGCCTGGTGGGCCTTGGCCTAGAGACGGCCCTGGTTATAGTATGAAAGTTGTTCCGTTTCTTCTCTTTCTCTCTCTGATGAAGGCGAAAATTACTGCCAGATTCAGTGAAATCTGTTTGCGTTTATCTGGCGTTACTGCCCAAATTCCAGGAAGTCCGTTCGCTTTTTCCGGCGCCAAAATTTTTTCCAAATATCTTATATCTATTCTTTATGTTTTTGTTTACTATGTGTAAATTAGTAAATTCATCAAATATAATTAGTTAATGGCAATTCACACAATAGTTTGTTAATTTTTCATTCAGCATTGGACACTACAGCAAAAGCAGAATAATGATTTTGATACACACCCCAAAGTGGATGTATAAAAGATTATACATATTTTGCCCTCTCACAAATAAGTGGGACCCTCACTTAATTAGGGTTTTCACATTTTCTTAAAAACCCTAATAGGGCGGGTCCCACTTATTTGTGAGAGAGTACATGGGGTGTGTACCTATCACAATGTTTTAAAAATCGGATCGAACCGACCAGTCGACCTGTTGAACCTGAACGGTCGGAGAAACGATCCGGTTACCCACCAAAAATCCGGTTTTGGTCAAAACCAGGTCAACCGGCGGGTGTTGAAACCGGTGACAAACCGGTCATTGATTCGGTCATTGAACGGATTGAACCGGTTGACTGAAAGATATTTGACTTTTTTTGGGTTGTAATACACTTAGACCCTCACATTTTAGTTATATCTCACTTGATTCAAATGTTTTAAAATTATTGCAATTATTAACTCCCCAATTATTTTGATTTTTATCTATATAAATAATTTATGACGTCACAGGTTCGATAACGTTTCAATAACGGTGAACCGGACCCGTGACCCGGTGCCTTTTACGGTTCAACCCGGTTTCCGATTTTTAAAACATTGCTATCACTAGTCCTATAAGCCCCCCCAAAACCGAAACCCCCCACACCAACACACACACACACACAAGGATGGGTCTCAATGGGATCCAAATTTCCAGGTGGGTCCAGAGGATAAACTTTCTAAATTAGTAATGCAATTTCGTTAACCCAAGGACC
>CM018900.1:15510129-15512629 GCA_009663005.1 Actinidia chinensis
TTGGATCAAACCACTCTTTTGCTTATTTCTTATTCGTTATATTTATATATTCCAAGTCCATAGTTTTTAAAAAAACTAAGGTTCTAAAATCGTTAGGCGGTAATCGGGGCGGCCGGAGGGGGCCTCGCGCCTAGCGGCTAGGCGGCCGAGGGGCTAGCGCCTCGGCGCTAGGCGGCCGCCTAGGCGGGGCCTAGGCGGTTTTTTCTTATTATTATTATTTATTATTTAAATCATTACTATTTATTAAACTAATATATGACCAATATCAAATTCTAACGCAAAAAATATATTAAAATAGTAAAGTTCAAATGTTAATATGAAATATACCCAAAGGAAGATATAAAACGACAATTTAGATCTCTACAATACATAAAAATTAGAAACTAGATCTCTAAAACACTAGGCGTTAAGCGGGCGGGCGGAGGGCCCCGTGCTAGCGGGGGCCCTAGCATCCTATTCGGCCGAGTGGGGCCTAGCGCCTAGGCGGCTAGGCGGCCGCCATAGGCGGGGCCTAGGGGTTTTTTATTTATTATTATTATTTTATTTATTTAAATCATTAATATTTATTAAACTAATAATATAAAGACCCAAAATATCAAATTCTAACCAAAAATGATATTAAAATAGTAAAGTTCAAATGTTTAATATTGAATAATACAAAAGGAAGATAGAAACGACAATTTAGATCTCTAAAAACATAAAAATTAGAAACTAGATCTTCCAAAGCAAGGCGTTAAGCGGGCGGCGGAGGGCCAGTGCCTAGGCGGGGGGCCTAGGCATCCTAGGGAGGCGAGGGGGGCCTAGCCGCCTAGGAGGGACTAGGCGGCATAGGCGGAGGATTTTTAGGAACAGAGAAAAAAACAAATAAAACGTTATGACTGGGAATCGAACTAAAGCACCTCCCTAAACAAATCAAGCGACACTAAACCCTGAACCCAACAAGTTCCTTCACTAATAAAAATAGAATCATTAATATATAAACACATATTACACGGCTGGGTAAAACCGGACTGGTACTGTAGCAACCCCTACCTGTAACAGTCCGGGCTAATGGGTCGGGCTGGGTAGCGTTTCGGACTACGGGCGGGCTAAACCCGGACTGGTAATTGTGCGGGTCGGCTTAGCCCGACCCGCTAACCGGTTGGGCCCGTTATTGTAGCAGGTCGGGTAAGGCAAACCCGACCCAATTGGCAGCTCTAGTTAGATGTTTGATCCTAACAATCAAATTATTCACGCTTTCAAAATAGTAGTGTCCAAAATCCAACCATTAACCCCCTTCTAATCCCCCCCCAAAAAAAAAATTTAAAAAGTTAGAAATTGCTTTATGTTGGAAGCCATAAAAATGGAGGTCCCGCCATACGTATCAGGAGCGGGAGTCAGAGTTGTTAAGTTAGTGGCTAAAATATAAAAAAAATTTAATAAATTTCAAGGGACTAAAATGTAAAAAAAAAAAGTGTAAAATTTGTAATTTTTGGAAAGTCAGGGGGCTACATCCCCTTCTAAACTCTATGTAGCACCGCCCCTGCGTATACATTATTTTTATACTGTAAAAAATATATTCTCGCTAGCAAAACTCTAATTTTTTTCTTATTTTGTGATACATTGCCACAAGCCCCCCTAACATTTGAAAAATCAAAAAATAATAAATTTGTTTATATATTTTCTATTAATTTTAACTATTTTGCGATTGGTATATGAAGTTGGCCCCCTAAAATTTTTTTAACGAAATATCAATTTGAAAAATTTATAATTTAACTCCCTCAAAAAAAATTACCTCCCGTGTCCACCCCTGGGGTCCACTATCTCTTTGAAAGGGTCATGGATTCCCAACTTGGACAAACCACATGGTGGGTTATGAAGTTATTATACTTGCATACTGTTGTGCGTACCTTACTAACATGTGATCATGTCATCAAGCAATCTCAACCATAGACTAACCACTAAATAGTACATGATATTGCTTCATGACCACCGAGGGCTAGATAATTGACTGGAGATTAAGGCCATATTTGGATGCCCGCAATCTTGAGAAAGAATGTGAATATGATTACAGATGGTCACGATTGTATTGTTTGGATAAAATAAGAATAAAAATAAGAATGCAATTTCGAAATAAAAATTTCTAAATTGAGAAAGAATTTAATTCTCCATTTTCATCCAATAGCATGACATATTCCAAGTTAATCTTTTATAAAAAAAAAAAAAAGGTAAACTCAAATATATATCCTAAAATGATATTCCACAATTAGATTCTTAAATTAATCCAAAGACTTTAGAATTCACATTCTTCTGAATAATATTTTTATTCCAACTCAAGATTATAATTATCAAAATATAACCTAAGATCTAATCGTTTCACTGGAAAAAGTTATCTAGTTTGGTCATCCACCTCGACTAGATCAATTAGACCAGAATAACTGAATAACTTAGTCGGGTCAACCAAATTGATTAACAATACACTTATGTGAAAAATATAAAAAACATATGACATGGTAGGAAT
>CM018900.1:15525129-15527629 GCA_009663005.1 Actinidia chinensis
CATACATCTGATAATAGTTCATTTTGCATCTTACAGGGGAAGGTCAGTGCCATTTTTTTAAAACTACAGGGAGGTCAGTTGCAATTATGAAAAACTCAGGCGGATGTGATGGAAGTGTTGTTTATCCCTATTTTTAGTCCCTTTCTATAATTTTTTGCTTTGTATAGACTTGGTTTAGAAATATAAAGACTCTCAATGATGGTAAATAACTACAGTAATTGGGGATGAAGGAATTTTATGAGTAGAACCAATGACTTGAGCAATTTGCTTTACCATGCTTTTTTGAATATAATTTTTTTAATCATAATTTGTTTAAATAATTTCGTGTGATTCTAATACACTCTTAATTGAGCTTGACGACAATAATGATTTTGCAAAATTGCAAAGGATGGATACAAGATTTTGATTTTTGAAAGATAAACGTACACTCATATTATACAAGAAACTTATAACTTACCCATGAAATATAATTTCAACTTCATATCTGCATGTTTGTCAACTCATGTTCTTGCATCTTGAATTTTTTTATTTCTTTTCTTGCAATATCAAAAAATAAAAATAAAAATACTTTTTATTTTCGTGTTACTTCTAGTTTATTATATCTGCCTCAAAAATGCATCCCTCAACCAACAAAAAAATTAAAAATATATATTTTTGAAGGTAATTGAACTACTAAAATATTTTTCAATTAATGATAATTACACCACTAAAATGTAATTCCCCCAACTAAAATGTTTTTTAGTCAATGTTAGGGATTTAAGATTTCACACCAGTACACCACTCAAATTGCTACGAAGTTTGTCAATATTTATTACATTTATTTATTTATTTTTAATTTCCGTGCAGCCTTTATAAAAAAAAAAGTTCTTTCATGGCACTAATTTTACTGCTCGTCCTCTAAAATAGAATAAATGTTTAGAGGATGGTTTGGAGATGCTCTAAGGATCACTTTTAAAAATATTTTCCAACAATATTCCATATTTCTTTTACATATACACACTCTGTATGATGCTCATTAACAACGAGAGGAGAGCAATTGGAGATGAGGCCAGATATATTTGTTCAGATGTTGAAAGTAGCTGTTGCAAAAAGAGAAAAATTGATTTTTTTTTTTTTGGTTTCGAGCATCTCGAACCCACCTCTAAAATTTTATTTTGATGGTCAATACTGACAACCACCCTCTAACTCATCTTCAACACACCTCCGTTTGGGATCTCTAAAATTGAGACTCGGTTTGAGATTCAAGACAAAAAATAGAATTTCATCTCCATTTTCTCTCTCATATTCATTTTATCCCAAATTCCTAGTTTAGCCTTTTTATCGTTTCATTTTAAATTAAATCGCAAATTTGGTCCCCAATGTATTGATTTCATTCTATTTTGGGTCATAATTTATTAATTGCACGAATTTAGTCTACAATATCTCTAATTTATATCAATTTGGCTCCTAGGGCAGACACCGCATCAAATCAACACAATTGAGGGATAATTATGAAAATTCAAAGCTAAATATAATTGGAGAGAAATTATCCTGCCAAAATCAATCACTCCCACTCTCAGCCTTGCATATGTAACATATATGTATAGGTTAAGTTAGAGGTGACAATTTTGACTCAAACCCATGAAACCACGTAAAAACACCCAATTAAATTAATGACCAAATCAAATCACATATAATTGGGTCAAAATGAGTCTCGACCAATTTAACCATTTATGGAGAGTCATAAATGGTTGAACTTAGTTCAATCCATTTAACCAAATAAGCAACCCAACTTACTGAACCCACCCTCACCCTCACCCCCCCAAAAAAAATCTTTCATTCTAGTACCACTTTACTCGTGACTCGTGATTTTTTTTTTTTTACTATTTTTTAAATATATTTTTTATTTGGGATAATTTTTTGTTTGAAAATATTTTTTTCCCAATTTTCGTTCGGCATTTTTCAAAAAAAAGCAGTTTATGTTCATTTTTTCAAAAAAAAAATTTTTATTTAGAAACTAGTTTTCTGCTTACATTTTACTCTTTTTTTGGGAGAAAATTTATTGTTTTTCAGTTTTTCTTCTACTTTATGTTTTTGAAAACAGTTTCTGTATACGTTTTTTTGTGGAAAAAACTTTTTTTTATATATAGTTTCTATTAAACAAAAAACAGTCTCTCCAAAAATAAAAGTAAAAAAAATCAACAAAATTAGCTTTTCTAACAACTAAAGAAAAATGTTTTTATTTAATGCTAAAAAAAGAAAAAAACTAAGTAAAGTAACATATTTTTGAGAAGGAGAGAAAGAGAGGTGGCAAAGGATATGGCAAGTGGTGGTTGGGGTTGGGTGAACTGGCGTTGGTGGAAGTGGTGGTTGGGGTGGGTGTGAAATTAGTTTTTTGAAAGTAGAAGATGGAGAAGTTTTGAAAATTATTAAGTTTGTATTGAGTCACAAATAAAATCTTAAAATTTTGGTGTTTTGTACTTAGAAATTGTTTTTTACTGAAACCATTTTGGTTTGCATT
>CM018900.1:15540129-15542629 GCA_009663005.1 Actinidia chinensis
AAAATAAATTTTATATTATCAGTAATGTTGCTTCAATAAGTAAACGTTTTTCTTGAAATAAAATAAATATATATTTTTTTACTTTGGAACTTCAATTTATAATCTTTAAATGTATGAATCTATATATATATATATATATATATATATATCTATCTGTAAATTAGTTTTTTTTCTGAATATTTTTTACATATTTGCACCTCATACTCTTATACTTTTAAGATTTTCCGTCATAAGAGTAATAAATTGACCCACTGGTTTTTTTAGATTAGGTTTTTTAATTCATAAAAGATATCCAGTTTATAATTATATAAACTAGTCTTATAGTTTGCAAAAGAGTTTAACTTTGAAAATATATGTATTTTTTATTACTCATATACGAGTATTATGGATATTTACATATTTTGATTCCTATAAATTGTGGGCTTACATGAAATAAGAGTGAAAGTAAAAAACAATATTTAAAAAAATGAAGAAATTAATATGCAATATTATATGCACAGTATTATTTTATTTAAAAAAAATCATATTTGAAGCACATTATTTGATAATATAATTTTGTTATTTTACTAAGTGAAGCGAAATTTTTTGTTTTAAATAATATTATTATATTAGTTTTTGGATTAAAAAAACGAAAAAGAGTTTCTATTTTCAATATAAAAAAAGTAGTAGTTCATTTGATTTAATTTCTTACTATAACTTTTGGCCCTGGCCCATATTTTAACCCCTTCAGTTTATTTTCTTTACTTTGAGGGTCGTAGGCTACCGATAAGGAGGGATCATTTTTTCTCCGATATTTTTTCCTCCCGGCGTTTGGCTGGCGGATATGGAGACGGATAATTTATGCCCCGAGGTGGATAAAGGCGGATATATTTTTGAGTGCCTGACCCTAACTACAAGAAGTTATCTCGGGGGATAAAAAAAAATCGTATATAAAGAGATCTAAATGTATAATTTTTTTTAGACGAGAGAGAAAAATAAATTTATATTTTTTAATAACTAAATAATTTATATTTTTGTTTTTCTCTCTACTATATTTTTCTTATTTCTGCCTTATCCCACCCTTTCTACCCATTTAAAAAGTATTCAAAACAAAGTTAAAGTTATCCCCCCTCCCAAAAGTTATCCCTTCACAAATTATCCCCTCCCATATTCTCCAACCAAACGAGCCCTCATTTATCAGTTGTCTGTGTTGATTAAACTAGTTTTTTTTACGTGAATGGTGAAAATAATTTATGTGGTAGATGCACCCGTGTGCTAGTTCAAAAACTAGCATCCCAAATACGCAATTAATTGAATTTTTAAATTTTAATTTATTCATAAATAAGATTAAATAAAAATGAAATGAACAAATAAAAAAGTGGAGGGAAAAAATGAATGTAGGCCCCATTTGGGGTAGATTTTTATGCCAAAATTTTTATTTTCTTTGGTTGTATTTGGAATAAATTTATTTGGAGTGAATTTATGTGTGTGTGAGAGTTTTTTATTTTTTTAATTTTTTGTTCTATTTTACCTAAACCACACAACAAACGTTTTTTTTTTTTTTTTTCTATCCCAAATAGGACCTTAGAAAGAAATGAATTAGACTTTTAAAACGTTTCAATATAAAAATAAATAAATATATATTATTTAGATAGTAAAAGAAAAACAGATATGTAAAAGGGTAATGCTATGGGTACAACCATAGTACATCCCAAATACACACTGATGAGGTGTTACATTTGAATTGACTGAGTGTGGGGTGAAAAAACTTGGTAGACTCCACACCCAGTCAATCTAAATGAAACATCTCATCAAGTGTACATTTGTGGTGTACTATGATAGTATCCATATTATTTCCCTATGTAAAATTAGTAATAATGAATCTAGTGACAATTAGTAGAGAGAGGTGCAAAAGATGTGAGAGATGAATGACCTGATGTGTCATGCGAGATAGTGAGAGGACGAGTGCATTACGTGAGAATACTGGTAATTGTCCGTGCCCATTGGTACTATACTAAAAAAAACTCATCTCTTATGTGTACTTGTTAGAGTTTTATAACTTAAAAAATAAATAAAATATAACATCAGATTAAATAAATACAAAGCGATACATTGCTATAAAATGGAGAATAAATTAAAAATTATAATAATTTTGAAAAGATATTGCTAATTTGAGAAAAATGAAAAAAAAAGAAAGATATGTTTTAATTGATTTTTTTTTGGATCCTACTAAAAAATGATCCAATGAATAAAAAATATACTTAACTTTAGAGATTTTTGACATACAACTAGTGGACCACATTTTGAAGAAGTAAATTGCTTTCGTACCAGACACCCTCTCTGACACCCCTTGTCCCCCATGACAATTACTT
Organism: Actinidia chinensis; assembly: GCA_009663005.1. Classification (NCBI taxonomy): domain Eukaryota; kingdom Viridiplantae; phylum Streptophyta; class Magnoliopsida; order Ericales; family Actinidiaceae; genus Actinidia; species Actinidia chinensis. The sequence continues at coordinate 15,542,481 of CM018900.1, forward strand.
TTATACCCCTCCCTCTCTCTTGAAATTACAACCTAGCTGAACTACCCTACCTTTTTTTTTCAGTTTTGTTTAATTTTTATTTAATTTAGTTTTATTTTATTTTATTAGTTTTGTTTATTTTTGTAATCAGTTTTGTTTATTGTTTTTTT
>CM018900.1:15575129-15577629 GCA_009663005.1 Actinidia chinensis
CCTATCATGTATAATAACCAAATTCATATTTGGGAGAAAAGTAATAGATCAGACGGGCTCGATCCGCGTGGTATTCCACAGACTCGACGACCGTGCGTCAGTCACACATCCATCCTATTTGGGGGGTGGAATAGACTTAAAAAAAAAAAATTTGTTCATCCACCCCAAAATAGGTGGATGTGGTGCTGCCACGTCGTTGAGCCCGTGGTAAACCCGTCTGATCATTACTCTTTAGAGAAATGAAATGCTCCCTATATTGTTAAATTATTATTTTTTTAACTGATATCACATCACATCAGTTGCTGTATATTAAAGATGGGAGCCCCACTCTTTCACTATATGAGACGTGATCAGACGGGCTCGAGCCCGTGGTATTACCACGGACTCGCTTACGTGGCACGCCCAAATTCATCCATTTGGAGGTAGATGAGACAAATTTTTTTTAAGTCCACCCCCAAGTGGGTGGATGTGGACATGCTATGTAGGCGAGCCCGTGGTATTACGACGGGGTCGTCTACGTGGCGCGCTCAAATTCACTCATTTGGAGGTGGATGAGACAAATTTTTTTTTAAGTGAGGTCCACCCCCAAGTGGGTGGATGTGAACACGCCACGTAGGTGAGCCCGTAGTAATACTACAGGCTCGAACCCGTCTGAACACTTCTCTTCACTATATTGATTCCCTACAATTTCAGCCACACGTCCCAGGACCTACACTAGGGTCCTTTTTTTTTTTCCTTATCGGCTCTCTGTCTTGAGGGCGGATAATGAAACAGGCACTTCTTCCCGGTTTCTTCTGCAATAATCTTCTCTGTTTATTTTACCAAATCAAAGGAAAAAACTACTGTATATACTATTTAATTCATATGTATTATATATATAAGTTATGCATTTTATGGTATATATTGTCATAGCAAGTTATAATATTTCGTAATTTATTAATACCAAACTAACACAATACACTTTCGTAATTAACCAATAATTTGTACATGATAATATCACACACTTTCTTAACTAGCTACAATAATTTATATCTAATATATATCATGCACTTTAATAACTAGCCACAACAATTTATGATTAATAATACATAAATACATAACATTAATACCACATTTGTATCCAAATTATAGTGACCTCCTTGAGATATTTGATAAATACAAAGGCCTTCTCTATAATTTTTAAAATTACACTTCTCCCTTGTTAGGATTATCAAGAAACGATAGCTAAGGGCAAGTGAAACTTTATAATTTTACTTATGCTAATCCTATTTTATTAATTAATTGTTGACTATTAATTTTAGTATAGATTTAAAAAAATCATTATGTCCAGTTGGGTAACTTTTATAAGATAATATAATTGTTTTGATTTTTGAATTATTTTTTCTTTTGATGAATAATTTTACCATTTTAATCAATATTCATACCCTTTCTATTCCTCTTGATAGAGTCTTAAAGAAACTGAAAAAATGTAAAAACTTTGTTAAAATTTAAAAAAAACTCCACTAAAGATAAATTTTGATTTGTTTTTCAAATTAGATAAAGGCTGCTTTGAAATTACTCTCGTCAAGAGAAATTTTTGATCAAATAGTTAAAAAAACATCAAAGAAAAAACTTTAAGAACCTACTCCTTGTAACACAATTGAACTCACGTTGATTGAGATTAATACTCTATTTATAGCGTTCAAATTTGTTTTTTCACTTTTTTTTTGGATATTAAAAATTGTTCAATTTGCAAAGTTGACAAGAGGCTTTGTTAGGGTTAACATTCAAAGATTTTTTTAGCTCTTTTGGTTAGTTTTTTTGTCTTTAGTGAATATTGTTTTACTATTTGATAAAAAATTATTTTTTTTTTGATTTTTCTTGACGAGAAAAATCTAAAAATATAATTTTTTTTTGAACTTCTAAAAGACATCTACAAAAGTCAAAAAAATTAGTTAATTTATCAAGTACAAATATATTTTTTTTGGTCTTTAGATCACTTTTTTTTTTCTAATTAGATGATTTTTTTTAATATTTTCGGAATCCTCTTCAAGAGGAATCAAAAAGTATACATTTTTTATTAAATAAGTAATTTTATTTTACTAAAGACGAAAAAACTCAAAACTCAAAATAACTAATTTTTTATTTAAAAGTTAACCAAACAAAGCCTAAAATAGTATAGATTTTCCGTTCTACAAGTTAGTTTTCTATATTTTTTTTGATATTTTTAAATTATTAACGGTTATTTTTTGAAAGTTAAGATTTTTAAAAGTCGTATTCTTATTATTTTAATAAGTTGGATCTTCTAAAAATGTCCAACAAATTAGGACGAAGCAGTACGTAATATGAAATGTATGATCAAAATATATAAATTTTAAATTTTAAATAATTCTAAAAATTTGTACAAAATTTCTGGCCAAAAATTGATATCCCACCCAATTAAAAAATTGCTTCCAAAATCCTAGGATTCTCCCTCGGGTCCCTCCTGCTCTCTCTCTCTCTCTCCCTCTCTCTCTCTCTC
>CM018900.1:15602629-15610129 GCA_009663005.1 Actinidia chinensis
GGGCTTGTCCCACACTGCTGGACCAAGCTAACCCTAGTTGGTCCAAAATGCCAATTTTAGGAGTCCTCTCTCTCTCTCTCTCTCTCTCTCTCTCTCTCTCTCTCTCAGTTTCGCTGTGCGTGTGTTTCAAGTTACCTCAATTCTTTGAGGAATTTTATCAGACAAGTTTATAAACTGAAGTTATGAAAAAGTTAGCTAATTGTGGGTCTACTCTAATCCCATCTCAGTAATTCGAATTATTCAGAATAAACTAAGAAAATCATTCATGTAAGAAACTAAATCGATCGGATATCGGTAATCATATTATCAACGTACATTTGGCTTAAAAATATGGACGATTAATTATTGATGATCTTCCCATGGTCTCTACATAATGAACATTATTAAGATGGGCTCGTATTAAGCCCACAATAGTCTAATTTTATACTAAAATTCAATTTATAAACTTTACAGAAGAAGCCGGTCCGAATGGGTGTTCATAATCAGCTTGTGTGTTTTGTACTATTATTGGGTTTGTTTCGGACTATTTAAAGAATAAGAAAAACTATTTTGCGGTTCATATTATTATTGTGTAATAGTTTGTAGTTATATATTGATAAGCATGTTCTCGATGTCTTAAAAATTAACAGTTGATTTCAGTATGAAGTGTTTGCATTGCTTGTAAATGAAGTTGTTTGCACTTGCTTTGGAAATGAAAGTGTTGCAATTACTCTATCCCATATCAGTAATTTCGATATTCAAGATAAATAAGCGAATCTTCATGTAAGAAACTAAAATCGAGCGATATCGTTAATCATATTATCAACGTACATTTGGCTTAAAAAAATATGGACGATTAATTATGATGGGTCTTCCCATGCGGTCTCTCTAAGGAACATTATTAAGATGGGGCTTGTTATTAAGCCCACAATAGTCTAATTTATATAAAATCAATTTATAAACTTTACAGAAGAAGCCGGTCCGAATGGGTGTTCATAATCAGCTTGTGTGTTTTGTACTATTATTGGGTTTGTTTCGGACTTTTTAAAGAATAAGAAAAACTATTGTGCGGTTCATATCATTATTGTGCAATAGTTTTTTAGTTATCATATGATTAAGCATGTTCTCGATGATCTTAAAAATTAACAGTCTGATTTCAGTATGAAGTGTTTGCAATTGCTATAAATGAAGTTTTTTTTTTTTGCTAGAGATTTTAGATTCTGGTTGTTCAGTAAAAGCTATTAAAGTATTTGCGATTCTGTAAAATTATGAATTTAAGCGACTGAGCTGTATTTGCTACAAAGTTGTGGAATTACTTTTTCCTATGAATTTTCCAATAATTTTATCGCCGACTTATCAACGGTGGATTGAGGCAGGGGATAGAGGCTGGGACGGTAGGTAGCTTCGGATTTGTGGTGCGTTTTCTAGTGGAGAGAGAGGGGGAGGAGAGAATGGTTAGAGAAGAAAGGGAGTAGATTGATTGAGTACTTGTGGGGGTGCAGTATAAATAATTCAACAAGCATAAGATATTTTTAGAATTGGTTAGTTAGTACAAGCAGAAGATAAGAAGCATCGTTTGGACATAACTTTATAAAAAAACATGCTATTTGTCTATAATCGTGTGTCCAAGATAACTTTCGTATATCTCGATTAATTTCGGAGTCTTGAAGTTAACGATTAGATAAATTTTTAGTGGTCTCAAGGTTTGAGATAAAAATGTTATTTTACCTGCTAAAAATAACTTGAAAACACTATTTTTTCTAAAAGAAAAAGAAATTGTAAACACTCCAAAATTTTTATTTTTAGCTAAAAAATGAGAATGTGCTAAAAACAATTGCAAAAATACCTAGCTAGAAGAGAGGAAAAAAAAAACCGGTCAAACCACGAAACATTTGAATAATTCCGCACAATCTGTTTTTTTAGCCTAAAAGTTTGATTCGTCAGAAGAATTTAACTGACAACTAAAGGTTCGGTTCACAATTTAGAGACCGGTCTGCGGTTTTAAACCGAATCAAATCGAATCGAACTGTTAGTCTATATTTCTAAATCCCGGTCCAGCCCAAACCTTAATAACTTACCTTACCCAGTTACCCCATTGGTTGCCTTACCCCAACCCCAAATACCCAGCCCAGCACAATAGATCTAAATCGGTAAATACCAAATCTCTCTCTCTCTCTCTCTCTCTCTCTCTCTCTCTCTACACACACACACACACACTTGAGCGACTGCCACCACTGCCGGTTCCTATCCAACTGACCACCACCGACGTCTAACACTCTCTTTCTAATTTTAGGTCCACCGTTATTGACGTTAAATTTGTGTTTGCTTTACTTGATGATGCAAGTTTTTAACTTTTTTTGAATTGTGTTTGTTGTTTTTGATTTCTAAGAATTCGTAGATTTAATTTTAGTACATAGGAGCTTGTTTAAATGATTTTTCAAATAGAACCAATTCATTGTTCAATAATTCGAGAATCAGTTCATTGTTCATAATTCAGTTCGGTTCATGAAAATGATATATCTTTTCGGTATTTTTGAAAATAAATTTAAAAAAGACTTAACTTTTAAATATTATTAAATAGAGTCTGAAATACTTGTTCCAAGTATCTGTACCGTCAATAATCTTCTGACACGTGGCCAGAAACTCATTAATTGCACTCTCTGCTACTCAAGCCTTAACCCTCCTCCGTTCCCAATTAAAAAGAAAAACAAACAAACTAAAACCCAGTTGCTTTCTTCTCCAAACGAGAGCATTCCAAAACCCAACTTTAGAGAAACTACAGCAGCCTAACCAAATCAAAATTTTAGCCAAAATAAAAAGGAACCTTCCAAAAAACACACTCAAAACAGCCTAATTACTAGGCTGGATAGTTTAGATTCTGCTACAGAAACTCAACAAAAGTAGCAAGCAACTGTAGGTAGGCTAAACTTTAAAAAATCATTTATTTATCTCTCCTCCATTGTTGCAGCCTGCAACTCTTCCTCCTATTCTTCACACTCTGCCTTTCCCCAACGTGTTGGGATAAAAATACCAATGCGTATTTTTACTCTAATGGATTTCGGGAATATAAAAACTCACACAAAACACGCAAGTAAGAAAAAGCAAAAAAGGGACAACAGCAGATTTTAGTGGTTACGGGCCAATTATTAAGGCCTACATCCACGGCCACACCGAGGTAGAAATTCACGAAAACAAGTTTAGCATTACAATCTCTCCCTTACTCTTTCTCTTCTATCTAGCCTTTAAGCTAACTTCTTATAATTCTCCTAGACTTCAACAATTATTTATAGAGAAAAAACAGGAAGAGGATGACTTAAGCAATGATGTCATTCAGCCGCATCGGGATTGGAATCAGCCGCAATCGAAGAATAAGACTCAGCCGTAAGGTAGACTTTGAAATGTCAGCTCCCACATTCTTACATACCTAACAATCTCCACTTGGAGGCTGCCACCAAACTGCTTGCCGGGTAACTCACACGTGGTCAAATTTACTCAAAACGGTTGGATTTGTAGCATTACACCCTCATCCTAGAAGGACCACTGAGCTGCACATAGCTTCAGTTTCTCAATGGTCACAATTTTGTGAACATGTCTGCAGGATTCGATTTGTTGGGGATCTTCTCCAAGCTTATCAACCCATTATTAGGGGTGATCGGATGAAGGTGATATCTAATGTCGATGTGTTCGTTCTGGTATGGAATGCTGAATTCTTGGCAAATTAAATTGCATTTTGACTATCACTGTTAGATGTGAAATTCGATTTTCTGCTCTTGCCCAACTCTCTCATCAAAACTCTGCAACCAAACATCTCTGCCAGCTTCGGTATCGCAGCCACAGCCACATTTTACTTCGCTTCTTGTGGTAGAAAGGTAACAATATTTTGCAATCTCGAAACCCAACTAACGCGGCACTGCCAAAGTGAAAAACATATCTAGTAGTGCTCTTTCTGCATCGACCATCTTAAGCCAGTCAGAACGACATACCCTTGGAGACGGATCTCCGAAGAGCCTCCCTAACACAACGATGCATCCTGAGAGTACCTTTTAGATACCTCAAAACCCACTTCACAGCTTCAGTGCTCCTTTCCAGGATACTCATGAATAGGGCTGATCATTCAACATGCTTGAGAAAATTTGGCACTCGTACAGACCATAGCATTAATACGGCTACCAACGGAGAAGCATATCGGACCTTTGACAGTAGCATTCCTTCCGGTGGTGTAGTTGGACTTGATTTCTTTGAAAGTATAAATACTTTCCAAGGGAGTGCTGACTGGTTTTGCTTTATCCCTGCTTAAATCTCTTCAGCACTTGTCGCTGTAGTCGCTTGTGATAGTGTCAAATTTATTATTGGATCTGTCTATAGTAATCCGCATTTACCAAGTATCATCTTCGAGGGACCCCAAGTCCTTCATTGAGAAACCTCTGGGATAGACTCTCCTAGTTTGTTAATCTCCATCATTACTTGATCGGCAGTAAGATGTCCTCAATATAATAGGAGAAAATATATGATGTTTGAAACGTCTGCAAATAGCAACCAATGAGTCAGCATGGAATCTTGGTGTAACATTGTCAAACATTGAACCCATAACTGATGTACCATTTGGGTGTTGTTTCAAACCCATTACAAGCTTCTTAAGCTTGCACACCATCTTCCGCATTTTCTCAAACCCTCTGGTTGTCTCATATAGATGCTTCATCTACCGATCCCCATGAAGAAATGAAGTTTTTAAATCTAGCTGCTCAGATGCAGTCTTCCCCTGCCACAAGACTCAAGATGGTCCGAAAATGGTTGATAACTTACCACAGGAGAGAAGATTCTGTAAAATCTACCACGTGCCTTGTTGAAACCCTTTTACAACCAATCTAGCCTTGTATATGTCGATCCATCATTGCTCTTCTTTCAATCTGTAAACCACTTGTTATGCAGGGTCTTCTTCCCCTTAGGCAATACCTCAACCAAATCCATGTTTGGTAGTTGTTGAGCGGGAGAGTCCATCTCATCATCAGGACGATAGTCCTACTGAACCTTTGCCCCTCGGCCCGTCACGGCTCCTCATAACATTCTGGTTCACCATTGTCATGTAAGTAGCAAGTTCTGTAGAGATGACATTAACGAGCTGGTGTCGATTCTGAGTTGTTCTGGTCGATTCTACACAGGATCAGGGGGGAGGAACTTGAGTTCTTTAAACGGTATGTTTTGATCTCTAGATCAATACATCGTTTTTTAAGAAATCTCCTCAAGTTCTGTAAACTCGTTGTTTTGCTGCTTCTGTCCCGCCTTCCATTCATCATGTCCTTGTACATGGCATTCATTTGAAACACCACAGCTCTACTACTTATGAGTTGCGGTTTTCGATTGTCCAAAAAGATAGCCAACGTCATTATCCCATAACCAATGAAGATGCACTTCTTGGATTTGGGATCACGCTTAGACAGTGTTTTATGCCTCACTATAACATAGAGAAACCAACAAATATTTTTAGGTTTGAGAAAGTGTACCTCCTTTCCTGTTCCAAGTTCTGGGGCAACCAAGTCAAAAAACAATTGAGGGTCCGCGGTTGAGTAAGTTGCAGCGTGCTCACAACATCGCCAAAATATTTTGGCAAAAACCAAAACATGTATCCTCATACACCGTGCACGTCTGTGATAGTTTGTTCATACCTCGGCACCCCATTCTGTTGTGGATTCCTAGGAAACCGTCTTCTTTCTGATTCCATTCATAGCGCAAGTGAGGACCTTTAGAATCATCACTGCAATACTCTCCACCATTGTCTGACCTACAAGCCAACTTAACTTTAGACCTCCTCGTTCTCAGTAGTAGCTCTCCATTTTTGAACACATCAAATTACATCTGATTTTTTTTAAAAGAAATATACCTGCTTTCTCTAGCATCATCAATGAGTGACAAGTAAAGGGATCCACCAAAGGAACTTACTTTAGCTGAGCCCCACACATCGGACATAGTCGATTGTGAACAAGCTCCAACCGTTCCGCTTATGGCTCGTGAACGTTCTTTGAGAAACGACTTTCTTTGCTTCAATAGACACAATCCTCGTTAAATTCCAGATTAGTTGCTTCAGTTCCTGGCAATTTTCCATTGTGATCATGGCCTGCAGCTTCTCACTAGGGTCCAAGCCTCAAGTGCCATGTAGTGCATCTTGGTGGATGAAGTAAGCGCAAGGTTAGTGTTCGTCCAGACGGTAACATTCAACGAGTTCCTTGGTCTTCCCAGTGCCATCACCATTGCACCTTCGTTCACTTCCATGATCGTCAGTAAAAGATGTCTTGCATCTGAAGTGCAAGTTGTCCAAGAAATCAAATGCTTTTTCAAATTGGGAAAGTGCTCACCCACATCTTTAAGCGTAGAGTCGTCATTGTCAAGCTAATTTGCCATTCTCCCTTTCCAATAATAGAAAAGGGTCACATCTCCGCGCATATACTTTCCCGAAGTACCCTTCATAATTGTGGAGAATCTCTTTCTGGTCGGTACGGGGCTGAAATGAAATGAACGCGCCCGAGTTATATCCATACATCGTGTGTGTTGGGGTAGCTATGATAGAACTAAAGCTTCAGAATATCCATTTTCAGAGACGTTACAGAGTTGTTACATCTCGATCATCGGCATGCTTCTTTGGGCTTTGTAGTGTTTGCGAAATGCCCATTTTTCCCACAATTGTAGCATTTGGACATCCTTCTCTCGTGTGCCCTGGATGTCCCCCACCTTTGATTTGAGCAACCTTTGTGCTCCTCGATTGACCAATCCCTCGTTATGTATCAAAGTACTTCCTGACGTCTTTGCAGCCCCGCTTGGATTTCTGCCGCAATTCTTCGATTTTTTGAGAATTATGCCAACCAAGTCGTCGTTTAGCTACTCGAACCGGAGGAAGTGCGGACGCCATGACCAAACTATCCCAATGGTATGGCAAATCCAGATAGGAATCAAATAAAGCTCTCATTCGTCCGTCAAAGTTAAGATCCACGGACTCAATTGACTTGTGACGTGTTGAAATATCACGTGCTCAGCCCCACACGTCCATCATCGCCATCTTCATGTTGAAGAGTCTTTTCATCAAAGACACTTTATTTGATGCGGAAGGTTTCTATACAATCTTGGAAACGCAGCCATCACACCTGATGTCGTTTTTCTCATTCGTATTTGAATGCTACAGACCGGATAGGTCAACCGGTCGTACCTAGAGCTTTTCTGTCTAGAACCGTCAAGTCTGCAATTTCTTCATGTCTTTGGTTTCTTCCATTCAAGAGGTGATAGAGATCTTTTTTATAAAGATAATACTCACATCTGGCACTTCTAAAAACTAAAGTGCACCGTTGACACTTTTCGATTTTGGTCTGCCCTCTTCAGCCATTGTGTTGCGTGTATTCATCTTCCGAAACCAAGCGCTGATACCAGTTGTTGGGATAAAAAAACACAATGGCTTATTTTCACCCTAATGGATCGGGAATAATAACACTCACACAAACAAGCTAAGTAAGAAAACAAACAATAAAAAGGGACACA
>CM018900.1:15707629-15710129 GCA_009663005.1 Actinidia chinensis
TTTTAACGAAGTTATATAGTATTTGCTTTGGGAAAATAAACAATAAGTACAAATATTTGTGCAAAATTACCATTAACATCTATCAAGTTTCAATATGGACAATCAAATCCTATTTTTAACAATTTGGTGCAAATAAGTCAAATTATCATAATAGTGCATGCTATTCAATCTCGTCCTTTGATATCAAAAATCTAATTATTTGTAACTAATTTTAACTCGCATAAAATTCATGGTTTTTTTTCAATTAGACATATGTTTCATAGAATAAATATACTATCTTCATTCTATTTTTTAAACAAATATTATTGTTTTAATTATTTATTCTATCTTTATCATATTTTTTAAATGGTGTATGCATTACTTATAATTTGTATAATTCTAAAAAAAAATGATTTTAATTTTTGTTTGAAATTGGTTTTATAAGCATGATTCTTGGTTTAATAATAATAAAAATTTGCTTAATTATTATTACAAAAAATGATTTTAAGTAAATTAGAAGTGGTAACAAAAGTAAAATTCACAATTTTCTGGAAGGGTAAACTTGAAATAAAATGCAAACATATGGCAACTGAAACTTATTTGTACCAATATTTAAAAATAGGACTTAATTGTCTAAATTAAAACTCATGATAGACTCAATACTCTTTATAAGTTTGTACATAATACGTAATAAGTAGTTGGCGGCCATTTCATATATATTGTGACTGGCTAGCATATAATCGTGCTATGCACGGATATTTTTATAAGAATAATTTTTTTTTAAAAAAATAATTTTATATAAAAAAAAGTTAAAGACAAATTATTTGACTTTGTTTATTTTACTGTGTTATAAATATGATAGTAAATGAAGTTCCCACAACTCTCCGGACAAAACATCGCTCTGCAATAATAATAAAAATAATAATAATAATAATAATAATAATAATGATGATGATGATGATCGAAGACCAACAACAAAAATTTACACTTAAAAATTGATATATGGTGACAAATTAATTTTTCACCTAGCCGTCCACGAGGAAATAACATAGTCCTCAATAAGAAGGTTCATTTGTCATAATCCAAATATTTTTGGGGGTTATGCTATATGGAAATATAAGACCTTTTAAAAATTATTTATTAATTTAGAACCAATTTTTCAACATTGTAAATTCCTATTGAAGTTTCTTCTTTTGTACTTTTCAAAATACAAAATTGCTAATCTAATTTTGTAATCAAGTTTTATTTACATATTACTTTAATTAATAATACCGTCAATCCACTCAGTTTTATTTTTCTTACGATTTAGTCGATCTTAAAATAAAATAATAGTCGTTCGACCAAGTTTAACCAGAAAAATAGAGAGAAAAGACCATAACCAGAACACTTCTCAAGTGTCAACAAACGAGAATATTTTGTCACATTTGTTCAAAACATTCTAGCTCATGGGTCTATTTTTCTTACTTGGTGGCTTGTGCTGGTAAATTATAAAACTTCTCTTGATAAATTACATTGGGACATATGTTATCACTGGGACAATGGGCTTGTCCCAAACCCTTTGGAACATGTGATCTCCACTGGTGGCTTGTGCTATAGGATCGATATTCACAAATAAAAAAAAAAAAGTATTGCTTTTAGATTTGCCATGTCAATACCTAATTTAAATATGCAAAGAAATGTATATAAAAATTGAATGGGAATGGACTGGATCTAGTGAGTTTAGCACTCGAATAGAGAGAGATCAAACCCGGCCCTGAGTCCCATTTATTTCTAAGCATCCAAACCCAAACCCTCTAAATAGGACCCATTTATCTTCTGTTTTTTTGATAAGAAGGGCCCATTTATCTTTTAAGCTTCCAACCACCACCATCCATATAGAGCCCAAACCAGCAAACCCACCAGCCCGTTGGGCGTAAGAGGTTTGATAAGAAAATATAAGAAACTAGATTTTTTCTTATTTTTGAATTATTAAATAGATAGAAATTGGTGAAAATTTATAATAAAAATGGTGAGAATGAAAAATCTCTTACTAAGCTCCTTTCTGTTTCTCATAAAAAATGGTGAGATTTTGTGAGAAATTATGAGAAACAAAAATGATTGGTTATGTATTATAATTAATGCGAATATTATCCATCCAAATACAAAGAAAGATAAAATAAATTTATCTCATATCCCTATTTCATATGATTTGCTTTTTTATCCATTCACGGTATTGAAGAACTAAAACAATTTATTTTATTTTCTCACCTATCACTCTAAATGGGCCTTAAACGTTTTCTCAATCGGCTATAACACAGAGGAGTTTGGTTGGGTTAGGAGCGAGATGTACCGGAGCTTCTTTTGAGTCCGTCAAAAAACGAAGCCGGACTTAAGTATTTCACCCCAAGTTTCATTTAATGAAATTAGGAAAATTCAAGGCGATGGTTTTTGGGGGAAAGAATTGGTTTGTTTCTCTAGCTCTAAAATGAATTGTATAAATACAGTCTAAGCATTTGATACATATTTTAGTAATTCAAACTAT
>CM018900.1:15825129-15830129 GCA_009663005.1 Actinidia chinensis
TTTGTGTTGAAAAAAGTACGAGAAAAATACTGACATGTCCATAAAAAAATACGGAAGTAAGAAATAAAAAAATCCTTCGTTCTCTACTCGATTTTTTTACTCTCTTGCTCAGAGTGCTAGAAAACATAATTGTTTATTTGGACAAAATACCCATGATTATTTATTTTATTCTTTTCTTTTCTCACTCAGCTCAGCAAAACAAATTAAAAGAATACCCCAGTGTGTGTGTGTGTGAAATATTGCAATAAAGCAATTAAATAATTGAGGGAAATCAGAATGGAACTGACAGAGATATCTTCTATGGTGCAAACAGAATAATAGGAGAAATAGGGGAAGGCGAATGGAAGATGAGAGAGAGAGAGGGGGAGAATGGTGGTAGCATTTTTGAAAAGAGGTTGCATTCAATTTTCCACCACCAAACCATGAAGGAAGAAGTTGAAATTTATTTGAATTGAGGTACAAGAATCGTGTGAAAACAAAGCTCAAAGGAGACAAATCTGGACTATTATTTCCTTGTGCATTATTGGTTATGTCGTTGGGTAGAGGATGTTGGTTCTGTTCCGTCTTGCTTTAAATATGTCATGTCCACTACAACAGTTCCATTCAGTTTCTCAAAACAGAACTGGAGCAAAGCAACTAGAGGTAAATTTTTTTTGACACAATATTTCATACGACTCCAACCCTAAGTTTAAAGTTAGCGGATTAAAATAAAACTTAAATTTTTTTGAAAGGAATATGAATATAATACAACCCAATAAAAATGAAAAATAACAAAGATTGTGTTACTGAATGTGACATATACAACTGTTTAACGAATAATTAGGTTACCACTTTTTTAAAGGCCGCCCCAATCAAAGTAAGTAAAGCCAAAGTGTGGGCCAAAGCATAAAGGGACACCACACACACACACACAAATTAGAACAGGATTTTGTCTTATTTGGTCGACGGCTGTGGTCCTATAAGAAGAAAATTATCTTTTGATTTTAGAACATCGTAGCTCTTCACTTTTCACCATTATCAAATTCGCTTTGGACACCATAAACCCAAGGACTGACCTGCTTTTTAGTAACCCTTTTATTAGAGGGGACATGGCATAGTTCAATCCTTGATATGTATCCAATTTTGATAAAAAATATGTGAAAAAAATTTGGAATCCCCAATATTAAATATAGAAAATATTGTATTCGTTTAAGGTGAATTGGTTCTTGTTCATTGATTTTGATTAAATTTAAACAAAACATACTATACAAATAGTTAAAAATTTTGAAATCAAGCAAGATATAATTGAGTTAAATGGTGGATAGTTTTCTGACGTTTCTTTTATTCCCAGTAGAGAACAATTGATGAATATTAATTCGTGGAAAAACAATATGATGTCTTGTATACTTAAAAAAAAATTAGTATAAAAGATAAGATTTTAGACATGATTTATAACGTAACAGGACAAACATAGACCTAAATGATACGTTATGAGTTAACACATTTAAAATAATTATATTGGAGTAATCCAAAACATATTTATTGCGGTGAAACACATTTGAACATGGTACATGGTTGCAGCGGTGGTTGTTTCCACCAGAAGATAAAAAAAGGTATATGGGATGAAATAATAATAAGGATAATTTTAAAATAATAAGAAAAATAGATTCTCTCTAATAATCAAATTATTAATCAAAAATTAGTTTGACAATCCTGAGACTTACATGTGTGTTTGTATAGACGCGAGAGATCCTAAACCTACTAGAAAACAATAGAAAAAAAGAAAACTACTTGCTAATCTAGCTAAATCACGAAAATTAAGGAAAATTATAAAAAATAAAAAAAAAATTAAAAGAGTTGAGTCAATCAAATTGTAATAGATAAAAAATAAATATTCTCGAACAAAAACCTTTTGTACGAATTAAATTACATTGAAGGAGATATGGCCTGTCAAAATATTTTCTAAAAACAACAAAAATGCAAAATTAAAAGGCTTAGACAATGATGAAATTGGATAATAAAAGTGGCCTCAATTTAGTTGTGAGTTTGCTTATCCCCGGGCATTTCTAACCAAATATGAATCTTTTCAAGTGTATCCTATAATTTGGGTCCAATTCTCATCATCAAAAGAGACGGTTGGGAGTGATTGGCCAAACAAGGTCTTACTGGAAGAGAGACCGACCTTTCCATGGGTTGCCCTTACACCCCTTTTAAATATTACACAAGTATCCCTACAATATTATCCAAATTAATTTTCAGATATTATCACTTTATGGTCCCCTCAATTATCTCTGACTTCACATCCCCCCCCGCGGCTTCATAGCACACAGTCATAATATTGTGGAAGAATCTTGACCTAATTTCTTAGCCATGGCAAACATTGTTCTCTTAAGCTCCAACATTCCTCTGTAACTTACGCAAAATAAAAGTGATCCATACCAAGGGCGGAGGAAAGACAGGGCAATTGGAGTTATTTTGAGAAAAATTACACTTTTAGTCTATTAAAAAATTATATTTTAACCGCCAATATTTAAGAAAAAAATATACTACTTTGACCCCACTAGAAAAAAAATTACATTATTATTCTATAATTTTATGATTTTGACCCCACTGAACTATTCTCCTAGCTCCGCTCGCCTGATCCATACCATGGTCATTTTCGTTGCTTTCGAGTCTTTGTTGCCAGATGAGATCTCAAAATGTTGGCTAAGTTTATATGTAGATCATCAAAAGGTATTTATAAAATAAGTAATCTCTTTAATAAACTTGTACATAAAATTAATAAAATACCCACAGTTTTAGAAAATTAAAAATTTCATTGGGCAAGTAAATCTGTTTATATTTTTTTTCAAAATATGGCTAAAATAGCCGGTCTTAGAAATTTGAATTTTCTTTGAACAGACTTATGATTACTCATTTTTTACATGTTAACTCATATACAAAATATACCTCTCTATTTTTTTTTTATTTATTTAATGCAAAATAAAGGAAGCTTATATTTCTCCCGAGTTAGTAGTTATATAAGCACAACACGGTGCTATCCATACAGTTTAGCCCTATTAAGGTGTATTATAATAAACAAAATCGTTTGTTTTTACGTCTTATTAAGTAATTCATTTAGAAAAAAATTCAAATTGTAACATAATAGGTAATCACACGATGGTCGCACATTTCTTTGGAAAAAATGACGAAAAATCCATTTTTTAAAAATACGTGTGGTCTGATCATATGACAAAATTTAATTTTTCAATGATTGCTTAACTCAATAGTTCTTATAAAATAAACAATATGGATCATGTTCATTTAACTCGCAGTAGCCCAAAGACGCCCAAATAAATGATATGGTTGACGTATGGCTGTCTAATTTGTTAGCACTGTATTATCTGCCGAGACTGTATACATAATCAATTTACACGGACGAGTCCTTGTCCGTGGTTATTAACAATTTTGGCCCCTAATTGGAGAGCCACGCATTAAGTTTAAATGAAAGATGTGTTCACACTACTTCAGTTCGTAATCGCCACTGTGATAGCTTTAATACTTGGGGTTTGGGCTCCGTTTGGTAGTGCTTAAAAGCCAACTTTTTTAAGCTGCTACTAAAAAGGCTAGAATTTTTTGATTTTTTGTGCTTTGGGGGTTATATTTTACCTAAAACTAAGCAAAAAAGCCAAACAGAAAAGCAAAAAAGCCAACTCTGATTGGCTTTTTGCTTTTTTTTTAAGCTAAAAAGCCAAGAAAAAAGCTGGTGCAAACGGGCCCCTTTGTTTGGTATGGTTTAATAAGTTAATTTTTTTTTTTCCTGATTTTTACTTTAAAATTATAAATAAATAAAATAAAAAATCAACTCAACTGTTTTTTTGCTTTATAAATTTAAAAAAAAAATCAAAAAACTGATACCAAACAGAGCCTAAATATGATGAACAAAAGTTTTTAAAGCCGACACCTGCGAGATGCTATGAAGTGGATTTTTTTAATCTTGTGAATTCGAAACCAGTTGGCTCTCTCCATCTCCAATTGATAGAGTGAACTTTTTAATTATTTAGACTGTAGTATTTTTTGAGTTTTTTTAAAACTATTTTAGTTTTGGAATTTGTTTTTATTTTTAATGAATTTTTTTTAACTGTTTAGTAAAAAAATTATTTCTTTTTTTCGATTTTTTACTTACAAAGGAGTCTGATATTTAAAATTTTTTTCATCACTTTAGGAAAAATCTCGCATGACAAAAACAAACAAAAAAAAAAAAAAAAAAAAAAAAAACAAACTATTTTTATGCGATAAATTAGCTTTTTTTTTTTTTAGTAATCTTTTCAAAATTTGACCAATTTGGGTTTTTTGCATTTTGAGAATTTCTCAATAGAAACGGGAATTATAAAATTTTAATTAAACAGAAGTTTTTTTTCCGCTAAATATCAAAAACAAAAACCTTATTTTTTTTAAAAAAAGCTAGGACAACAGCCTAAGGCTCCGTTTGGCACCAGTTTTTTTTTTAGTTTTTTTTTTTTGTTGATTTTTTTGCTTAAATAAGCAAAAAGTCATTATAGTGGCTTTTTCCTTTTTTATTTAGTTTTAACTTAACTAAAGTAAAGTCATAAAAGCAAAAAAACCAAAAATATAAGGTATTTTTTGATAATAAATTTAAAAAAAAAAATTAATTTTCAAGCATTTACTAAACGAGCCTAAGAACATTTCCACGGACTTCGCTTTATACCTCAACTTCGAACGACGGTGACTTCCAATAGAATTAAAATAATCAATTGCCTCGTTAAACTAACATTTGTAATAGTTCATGGTTAATGTATATCAAAGTCATTGACTTTCTTTCTTTTCTCTCTATTATTTGGAATTCTAAATTGTCTTGAAAATAAAAAAAAATAATATTTTATAGAAATATGGACTGGAGTGATAATATTTTTTAAAATTAGTTATTTTACTTCTAAAAATATATAATAAAATTATGATTATTTTCGAATAATTAATTATTTTTTTAATAAAAAGGTCCTTCTCATCCTAACCTAAATGGG
>CM018900.1:15835129-15842629 GCA_009663005.1 Actinidia chinensis
GAAGGAAATGTCGTTTTTTCATACCAATCTATATAATTATGATGAAGTCCATTGGATTATGTCGAATGCAAAATTCTTCTTTGTAATCGAATCATACAGTGGGGAGGATAATGTGCATGCAAAAGAGTATTAAAGTATAATGTTTGATCCTCTTACTACAAACCCAAAAGCCAGGACCCATTACTCATTACTCCAGTGCCACCTAAGGCTCTGCCAGTCCAATTCCCGCATGGTATGATCCTATGCCGATGTGAAATACCATAGGCCAGGAAGGGGACATTGACTTTATGATTGCTATGACCTTAAACATAAGATCAGACCTTCATCGACCGGACCTCGGAGTCCGTATTTAGTCCCATTAGTCGTCCGGAAAGCGTGTTCGACGACCCTTCCCAGTTTCATCACGAGGCCCGTGGCCAGGGTCCCGTGTAGATTTTACGAGGACACCTACCAGAAGTCAGTAAAGCAAAGACTGCAGATCCAAGATGTCCTCCTATATTCCTGTTCTTTTATGTGATTTTCATCCAGTATTTTGTCATTTGCTCGCTTATATTGATTTAAAAACAAATTTTTCTCTGTTTAAAAGCAGCGAGCTGTGATTCAACCTCGTATTTGCATTATGTCCTTCATTTACATAACTTCCTATTCTTGTAAGTTCTAATTTTTTTTTGTATGTTCCTTTTTCCTTAATCTTTTTGTGGTCATTTCTGTGTCCTGCTGATTTTCATACTATTGGATTTCTACCATAAGATAAATGGCGTGGAAGCTTCCCTGTGGCTGTGGGAATAACAGCCAAGAATGCGGGTGCAGGAATAATCCCTTTCTGACCTCGATTGGATAGAAAATCTCTGTTAACCGTACATACAAAGCCGAATGGAGGAGGTACATCTTTATTTGCAAAGGAGCAGGTTCCGCGTCCTCTTTTTATTTCACAACCGTCTTTTTCTTTTACTTTTGTGGTTATAGTTGTTAGAAATGGAGTGCAAAGTCTTTGTTTCTAGATTGAAGAAAGAGGAGAAAGATTATGGTGTATGGGATCCGGAGGTTTTTCATAAAACGCTAGAAAAGTTTGAAACTCAGTCTGAAGGAAATGAAAAGGATTAAAGGAGAGGTGGAAAGAACGTGGCGTATGCCTCTTACATTGGAGCTTGGATCTTTTACGCCATGAGTCCGTTTACTGGGGTGAATTTTGTGATTTCTCCTGGATTAGAATATTCCAGGTTTCTCCTCTTCCTTTCATTTAATTCATTGCATCGTATTTTAACCAGTTAGGTAGAACAACTCGATAACGTTCCCTTCCGTAATTGTTTTTTTTTCACCAGATTATGTAAACTTTACAAGCGCCGCTTCCATGGCCAATAACAGAATTGGATTCAAAGTTGCTCTCCACTCAAGGTCTCAACATCCCATGTTATCTAACGGAATGAAAGTATGCAACGAAGGGGGGCTTTATTGGTACAAATGGTGTTTTGAACTTAGAATGAACATGAAGAATAAGCATTTCTAATGGAAGTTGTTTAGAGCCGAATCAATGTTGCTCTTTGATCTCTACCTGTAGGTGGAACGAAAAATATGGGATAACCTTTTTAGTACTTGTAAGAATGATTGTGCTTTAGGGAACTCTCGCACAATTAAATATTATTAATGTTCATAGAACAAATTAATCTTGTGGACTGAAATAGAAAGTTGAGAAGGCGTCAGAAGATGATAAGAAGGCAATGAGTTGAGCGGCCCCCGGATTTTAACCTAAGGTGATAAGAACCCTAATACTCCATCTGCTCATTTGGTTCTTATATTCATTTGTGAAATTTTCTGCTTACACTAGTTGAAGGAGGACTTTTGCTAGTTGTTTAACAGAAGTTGGTGATGTAGAAGGGCAATGACCTATAAGCTTTTTAAATACACATTTCATTATTTCACTAATGACGATGTATATTCAATTCTTTCACGTTAGAGCTCCGAGGCATTGAGACCTTTCGTGGAAGTTGTTGGAAGAAGAAGAAGATCAGGAAACGTGTCTCATAAGCGGTTCATCTCTTGAAAGAGGTACATGAGGTAGTTCAATCATCATTTTTCCCTTATTAGTTATGCACTTCCTCAAGGCGACATTTATTTTGATTTTTTCAGTAACCACTATTTGCAGAACTTGGGCTGTGGGTGGTAGAATTTGGGGTGATTGTTAGAAGTTCAACAAATGTTAAAGCAATTTTTAAATACGCAGATTAGAAAATTATTTGGTTTTTTTTTGCAGGAGGAATGCGCTTTGTTTTGACTATGGACTCGATTGATGTACCACGCCAATACGATGCCCTAGGCCCCGGTATTCTCAAATACGATCTCTCCACACTTTCAATTAATTAGGTACCGTAATATTTTCCTTTAAATTTTCTATATTTCTTTTAACTTGAGTTTGAAATCCTCGGTTCAATTTCAGAATCAAGTTAATTAGATGTTATTAGAAAATGCCTTAATGTTTCACTTTTGCCTATTACAAAGTTTACGGAGTTGAATTTTTGAGTAAAAGTAGTGACTGTTTTTCATTTATTTTATTTTGCGAGGGAACTAACGATCTTGACTACGACTCGATTGGATGTACCACGCCAATACGATGCTAGGCCTAGGTACTCTCAAATACGTATCTCCACCACTTTTAAAAATTAGGTACGTAATAATTTCACTTTAAATTTTCTATATTTCTCTTGATCGGATTAACTTAAACTTGAAGTTCCCCGTGTTCACTTTCAGATCAGTTAATTAGATATTACTAGACAATATCTTATGCTCTATTTTTTTTCTATTACAAATTTGTACACGAATTTTAAATTTTTGAGTATGTAGTGACTGTTTTTCATTTGTTTTATTTTGCGAGACTAATTGCGTACTCTCAAATACGTATCTCTACACTTTCAATAATGAGGTACGTAATCTTGATTTAAATTTCTATCTTTCTCTTGAACGTAATTAACTTCACTTTGAAGTTCCCCCTCCCCGGATTCAATTTCAAGATCAGTTAATTAGGTGTTATTAAAAAAGACCTTATGTTCTACTTTGTCTATTTCAAATTTTATGGATTTGAATTTTTGAGTAGTTGTGAAGGTTTTTATTTGTTTTGTTTTGCGAGGACTAATGCGTATTCTCAAATATGTATTTCCACACTTTCAAATAATGAGGTACGTAATAATTCTTTAAATTTTTTATATTTCTCTTGAACCGTAATTAACTTGACCTTGAAATTCCCCGGGTTCAATTCAAGATCAAGTTAATTAGATATTATTAGACAATGACTTATGTTCTACTTTGTCTATTACAAATTTTACGGATTTAAATTTTTGAGTAATAAGTAGTGACTGTTTTTCATTTGTTTTATTTTGCGAGGACTAACGCTCTTGACTAACGGACTCGATTGGATGTACCACGCCAATAGCGATGCCTAGGCCTAGGTACTCTCAAATACGTATCTCCACACTTTTAAATAATTAGGTACGTAATAATTCTTTAAATTTTCTATATTTCTCTTGAACCGTAATTAACTTGACCTTGAAATTCCCCGGGTTCAATTTCAAGATCAAGTTAATTAGATATTACTAGACAATATCTTAGGCTCTATTTTTTCTATTACAAATTTAACGAATTTAAATTTTTGAGTAATAAGTAGTGACTGTTTTTCATTTGTTTTATTTTGCGAGGACTAATGCGTACTCTCAAATACGTATCTTCACACTTTCAAATAATGAGGTACGTAATAATTCTTTAAATTTTCTATATTTCTCTTGAACCGTAATTAACTTGACCTTGAAATTCCCCGGGTTCAATTTCAAGATCAAGTTAATTAGATATTATTAGACAATGCCTTATGTTCTACTTTGTCTATTTCAAATTTTATGGATTTGAATTTTTGAGTAGTTGTGAAGGTTTTTATTTGTTTTGTTTTGCGAGGACTAATGCGTATTCTCAAATATGTATTTCCACACTTTCAAATAATGAGGTACGTAATAATTCTTTAAATTTTCTATATTTCTCTTGAACCGTAATTAACTTGACCTTGAAATTCCCCGGGTTCAATTTCAAGATCAAGTTAATTAGATATTATAGACAATGACTTATGTTCTACTTTGTCTATTACAAATTTTACGGATTTAAATTTTTGAGTCAGAAGTAGTGACTGTTTTTCATTTAATTTGTTTTGCGAGGACTAATGATCATAACTAATGGACTCGATTGGATGTACCACGCCAATAGCGATGCCTAGGCCTAGGTACTCTCAAATACGTATCTCCACACTTTTAAATAATTAGGTACGTAATAATTCTTTAAATTTTCTATATTTCTCTTGAACCGTAATTAACTTGAGCATGAAGTTTTTATGGTTTAATTTTCAACCTCAAGTTTAAATAGGTATTATTAGACAATGCCTTATGTTCTACTTTGTCTATTTCAAATTTTATGGATTTGAATTTTTGAGTAGTTGTGAAGGTTTTTATTTGTTTTGTTTTGCGAGGACTAATGCGTATTCTCAAATATGTATTTCCACACTTTCAAATAATGAGGTACGTAATAATTCTTTAAATTTTTTATATTTCTCTTGAACCGTAATTAACTTGACCTTGAAATTCCCCGGGTTCAATTTCAAGATCAAGGTAATTACGAATTATTAGACAATGACTTATGTTCTACTTTGTCTATTACAAATTTTACGGATTTAAATTTTTGAGTCAGAAGTAGTGACTGTTTTTCATTTATTTTATTTTGCGAGGACTAATGATCATAACTAATGGACTCGATTGGATGTACCACGCCAATAGCGATGCCTAGGCCTAGGTACTCTCAAATACGTATCTCCACACTTTTAAATAATTAGGTACGTAATAATTCTTTAAATTTTCTATATTTCTCTTGAACCGTAATTAACTTGAGCATGAAGTTTTTATGGTTTAATTTTCAACCTCAAGTTTAAATAGGTATTATTAGACAATGCCTTATGTTCTACTTTGTCTATTACAAATTTTACGGATTTAAATTTTTGAGTAATAAGTAGTGACTGTTTTTCATTTGTTTTGTTTGGTGAGGATTAATGCTCTTGACTAATGGACTTGATTGGATGTATCATGCCAATAATGGAGGCCTAGGCCCAGTCTCTCACTAGTATCTTCACACTTTCAAATAATTTAGTACGTAATAATTGCTTTAAATTTTTTATACATGCTTGGAACCAGTAACTTAACTTGTCTTGGAGTTTCCCGTTTTAATTTCAAAATCAAGTTAATTATGCATTATTAGACATGGCTTATGTTCTACTTTGTTCTATTTTAACTTTTACGGATTTGAACTTTTTGAGTATAAGTGTGGACTTTTTTCATTTGTTTTGTTTATTTTGCGATGACGTTGTTCTGACTAATGGACTCGTTGGGGGATGTACCACTCCAATGCTATGCCTAGGCGAAGGTACTCTCAAATCCGTCTCTCCAACACTTTAACTAATTAGGTACCTAATAATTTGACTTTATATTTTCTATATTTATCTTAAACCGTTATGAACTTGAGCGTGAAGTTTTTAGGTTCAATTTCAACTCAAGTTAAATAGGTATTATTAGACAAAGACTTATGTTCTATTTTGTTTATTTTTAAATTTTTACTAGATTTGAATTTTTGAGTATCATTAGTGGACTGTTTTTTATTTGTTTTTATTTGCGAGGATTAATGGCTCTTGAACAATGGGACTCGTTGGATGTATCACTCAATAACTATGCCTAGGCATAGGTATTTCTCAAATACGTATCTTCCCACTTTCAAATAATTTAGTCCGTAATAATTGCTTTAAATTTTCTATACATGTCCTTGAACCGTGATTAAATTGAATTGAAGTTCCCCCGGGTTGAATTTCAAAATCAAGTAATTTAGGTATTATTAAGAGCAATGCCTATTTCTCCTTGTCTATTTTTAAACTTTTACAAATTTGAATTTTTTGAAAAATAAGTAGTGACTATTTTTCATTTGTTTTGTTTTATTTGCGAGGAATATTGTTCTTGGACTACAGGACTCGATTGGATATGTTACCAATCCAATAGCTTATTGCCTAGGCGAAGGTACTCTCAAATACGTATCTCCACACTTTTAAATAATTAGGTAACTAATAATTTCTTTATATTTTATTATTTATTTAAACCGTTATTAACTTGAGCGTGAAGTTTTAGGGTTCAATTCAATCCAAGTTAAAAGGTATTATTAGACAAGGACTTATGTTCTATTTTGTTTATTTTTTAAATTTTATAGATTTGAATTTTTGAGTAAGTAAAATTAGTGCCTGTTTTTTATTTGGTTTTTATTTTCTGCGGATTAATGCTCTTGACTAATCGGACCGCTCGAATTGGGATGTATCACGCAATAACGAGCCTAGGCTAGGTATTCTCAAATACGTATCTCACCAACTTTCAAAATTTAGTACGTATAAAAAACTTTTTGCCTTAAATTTCTATTACATAGTCTTGAACGTAATTAACTTGAACTTGAAGTTTCCCGGGTTTAATTTCAAAATCAAGTTAATCAGTATTAGTAGACAATGCCTTATATTCACTTTGTCTTCTATTTTAAATTTTAAAATTTGAATTTTTGAAAAATAAGTAGTGACTATTCTTCATTTGCTTGTTTTATTTTGGGGGGACTATCGTTCTGAATAATGGACTCGATGGATGGACCACGCCAATAACTATGCCTAACCAAGGTACGCTCAAATACGTATCTCACCACTTGCAAATAATTAGGTACCGTAGGTCGTAATAATTTCTTTAAATTTTTTTATATTTCTCTTGAACAGTAATTAACTTAAGACTTGAAGTTCCCCGGATTAAATTTCAAGATCAAGGTAATTAGGTGTTATTAAAAAATACCTAATGTTCTTACTTTGTCTATTTCAAATTTTATGGATTTGAATTTGAGAGTGTGAAGGTTTTTATTTGTTTTGTTGCGAGGACTAATGCGTATTCTCAAATATGTATTTCCACACTTTAAAATAAGAGGTACGTAATAATTGCTTTAAATTTTTTATATTTCTCTGAACCGTAAATTACTTGACTCTTGAAATCCCGGGTTCAATTTCAAGATCAAGTAAAAGTTAAATTAGATATATTAGACACTGACTTATGTTCTACTTTGTCTATTACAAATTTTACGGATTTAAATTTTTGAGTCAGAAGTAGTGACTGTGTTTTCCATTTAATTTGTTTTGCGAGGACTAATGCTCATAACTAATGGACTCGATTGGATGTACTATGCCAAAAGTGATGTCTAGGCCCAAGTTCCTCTCAACTAAGTATCAACCACAACTTTAAATTGTGGTATTGTATTCAAGTGCTTATATTTTCTATATTTATCTTAAACCGTAATTAACTTTACCTTTAATCCCGCGTTTTCAATTTCAAGATCAAGTTACTTAGATATTATAGACAATGACTATGTTCTACTTTGTCTATTACAAATTTTACGGATTTAAATTTTTGAGTCAGA
>CM018900.1:15845229-15850229 GCA_009663005.1 Actinidia chinensis
TTTTAATACATTGCTTCTTGTAACACTTGGCTAGTCTTTTATTCAGGTCGAGGAAGACCCTAAGCAACTCGAGCGACTAAGCACCAAGGAACTGTTGTTTCAAAACATAGATTATGCATTCGACATGTTTCTGATTTACGTGCTGACATTATCAATTTTTCCTGGATTCTTATCTGAAGATACTGGATCACATAGCTTGGGTTCATGGTTAGTGTCTCATAACTACTAAACTAATTGATTTAGGGCCGCTTTTAAGCAAGCTTCTTTCTTCTAATTTTTTCCCAGAATCTTTTCATCTTTAGTGATCTTTTTTTCATCTTTTAGTCGATTTTTATTTTATTTTCCGGTTTGCCTTGAATAGATAATGAGAAACAGCCCATTAAAATCAAACAAAATAAGCAAAATGGACCAATTCTTGCTCGATACATGTGAAAACAGCCGTCAACTCAAGGGTAAATTCAGTTTGATTTTGTCAAGGGAAACATTCAGTTTGATTTGTTGTTTCCCTTGACAATTTGAGAAGAATACCCATATAATAGTGTTCAGGTCTCTCTCTCTCTCTCTGCTGGTATTTTGATTTCTTGTGTTTGGTAATGCTGCAGGTATGCACTTGTTCTTATAGCGATGTATAACGTGTGGGATATCATTGGGAGATACATACCGCTTATAAAATGCCTAAAGTTGGAATCACAGGGGGAAAAAAAAGGAAAAAAAAAGAAAGAAACAAGAAAGGACTTATGATCTATTCTTTGGCTCGCTTCTTGCTCGTCCCAGCATTATTTCAAGTGATTCTTGTTCCAGCAACGCTTCTCTAGCATTTTTCTTTTGAATTTCGTTTTAGTTGAGTTTACACCTTCCAGGGATGATTGACTTCAAAGATGTCTCCTCATTTTTTATCCTTGTTTTGAAACTGTTGATTTTTTGAACAGATTTGAGAGCTATAATCTCTCACAATGAAAATGATCTAGGTTTTTCTGTCCTGGATGCTCATGTAGTCATCGACTCATGTCCTTATTATTTTTAGTGAAATGGTTTTGCCACAAAATTCTTTTAGGATGTATTTGCCTTAAGCTTTGGTACGAGAAAAGAAAAAAATATAAACTAAAATTAGACGATCTACTGTTCAGGACTATTGAATGCTTTCTACCTTTTTTGTTTTTATTCTTTTCTCTTCTGCTCATTTACCCTTTGCCTCTGGACGTGCAATGGGAAAGCTTCTTAATCAAAGAATTGTGAGAAATCGGCGACAATAGTCTTCTCAGGGTTATCTGGTGCATGACCTTTGCTGGAAAAAAATATTATGTTAACTATTATTTTATTTTATTTAATGTGACTTAAATTGACTTCAATAGTCATCCCATGAATGAGTATTTTTTTGTCATGAATAATTGTGATTTTTCATTGTTATCACTTCATCTTCTATATATATTCTATTCCTCATTTAGTTTTAATTCAATATATTCGTTAAATTTGAAGAGTTCAAATTCATGTCTAGGTCAAGAAAGTTTCTTCACTGTTTGATTTGCAGTGCCAAATAATTATAGTGTTACTTTTATTTTGTATAAAGACTATTGTATCTTAGAAGAGAATGTCCGTACCATAGATAGAGCACAAATTTGTTTTAAAAAAATTGTGTCGAACACAAGCCTTAGTTTACAATTTATTTCTTCTTAATCCAGGGATTAGTTTGATCTGATTTACAGCTTTTTTAATTTTGGTTTTCGTTTCTTTAGTTTCTGGTTAACAGTTACTGGAGGGTCAAAAGTCTAGTATTGTGGTGGTAAGTTCCCAGTTGTGTCTGTATTCTTGGTCTAAATTCAAAGTTTTCTAGATCCCTACAATATAAGGTTGTGGCAAGATTCGAATCTTGAGGAGAGGTTTGGCTTGTTATGTGTTTTTGCTTCGAAAAACAAACAACTTGTTTCAAACCGATGATTTTTATCTTTTTTGCAAACAAAAATCCTAATAATAAAGACAATTTAAAATTAGAGAGCTTAAACGAATTTATTTGTTTTTTTTGCTTTTTATTTATTAAAAGCAAAAAGTTATTGTGGGACACTTTGGTGGTGGTGGTGGTGGTGAATAAACAATGTAGTAATTATTAATTAATGAATTTTCTTCTGACAAACAATGTAGTAATAATTAATTAATGAATTAACAATACACTTAAGTAATAAACAATGTAGGGATCCCAACTTAGGCGCCGATGGTGACGACGGTAAAATTTATTCTGACATTTTCACGTTAGATTTAATTGTGATGAAATAAGATCTAGTTGCTAACTCATGTCTAGAGGTATGCTTGGGTTATCCCCCGCGGCCCTTAGTTTTCACACTGGTCGGAGTGTTTCAGCACTCACCGAGTTGCACTTTATCTAGTGACATGACAATTTGCACGTCAAGACACATGCCGAACTGTGTTATAAAATGTCATGCCTTTTCAGTATTCAATATATGTAATTTCTACTATCTCAAGCCTAAACTCTCTCTTTCTCTCATATATACTTCTGGTCATTACCTTGACCGTTAGAGAACTGTTCCTAAAATAATTCTGGAGACATGTTTTCACTGTTTCTATATTACAGTTCGATCCAATTGCCTACAACCACTAATCAACTATTATATGTGTCTATTTTCAATTTCATTTTCTCTTATTCTAATATCCACTGTACCACAACTTTCATTTAAATTTTTTTAAAATCCCTCATGACCAAGCCCAATGGAGGAGTTGACTCATTTCTTTCTGCTCTTTATGGATTGGATCAAACACGTACTAAGAAATTAAGAGTCCACTTCAATACGAGACCTCTGCCCCAGTACCAAGGTAGATTGGTGGGTTTGGGCAGTACGTATCGTGTTTTTACACGGATCTAGACACCATCTTGTACGTTTCAACACAAAAACACATAAAAATATCTGAACTTCTGGACCCACATGTTATTAGATTTTTATTTCGAGCAGTAATCATTGCTTTGGTTGATGATAGTCGTGTGATCACATTTCAATCCAAATCACCTGCAAAAGGAGTGTCGTGGGTCTTTGATGAAATGGGTCTTTGAATTGGTGTTTTTGAGTTGCTAATATGTTATATTTGTTGTCTTCGTTCTTTCCACTTTTTATAGTGGGTTTTTTTGCGTGATTCTACAATTGTAATATGTTTTTTATATTTTTCACATAAGTGTATTGTTAAATGCAATTTGGTTACCCGACAAGTTAATTCAGTTATTCTGGTCGAATTGGTCTAGTCAGGGAATGACCAAACTAGATAACTTTTTCGCAGTGAAACGCTTAGATCTTTAGGTATATTTTATAATATATCTTGAGTTGGAATACAATATTATTCACAGAAGAATGTGATTCTAAGTCTTTGGATTAATTTAAGAATCTATTGTGACTACATTTTAGCTATAATTTGAGTTTAACCTTTTTTTTTTATAAAAGATTACTTGGAATATGTCTTGCTATTGGATGAATGGGAATTAAATTTTTTCTCAATTTAGAAATTTTTATTTCGAAATTGGCATTTTATTTTCTCCAAACAATACCATCGTGACGCACTGTATCATTTCAATTTTTCTCAAGGATTTGTGGCGGGCATCCAAATATGGCCTTAATCTCCAGTCAATTATCTAGCCCTCGGTGGTCATGAAGCAATATCATGTACTATTTAGTGGTTAGTCTATGGTTGAGATTGCTTGATGACATGATCACATGTTAGTAAGGTACGCACAACAGTATGCAAGTATAATAACTTCATAGACCCACCATGTGGCTTGTCCAAGTGGGGAATCCATGACCCTTTCAAAGAGATAGTGACCCACAGTGGTGGACGCGTGAGGTGAATTTTGTTGAGGGAGTAAATTATAAATTTTTCAAATTGATATTTCGTTAAAAAAATTTTAGGGGGGCCAACTTCAATAGACCAACAGTAAAATAGTTAAAATTAATAAAAATATATAAACAAATTTATTATTTTTTGATTTTTCAAATGTTAGGGGGGCTTGTGGCCCCGCCCACCTCCGAGATTGCCAATGGTGACCCATCACCTGTTAAAAACAAAATTAGAAGTAGATTCCAACTCTAATGTATCACAAAATAAGAAAAAAATTAGAGTTTTGTTAGCGAGAATATATTTTTTACAGTATAAAAATAATGTATACGCAGGGGCGGTGTTACATAGAGTTTAGAAGGGGCTTTAGCCCTCTGACTTTCCAAAAATCACAAATTTTATACTTTTTTTTTTTACATTTTAGTCCCCTGAAATTTATTAATTTTTTTTATATTTTAGCCCCCTAACTTAAAATCCTGACTCCGCTCCTGTATACGTATGGCGGGACTCGCATTTTTATGGCTCCCCAACATAAAATGCAATTTCTAACTTTTATTTTGATAGAGTTATGGTTGGATTTTGGACACTACTATTTTGAAAGAGTGATAATTTGATTGTTAGGAATCAAACATCTAACCTATGCGTGTGATAGTAAGAAGGAAAGAAGTAAAGAATTGCATTGCGATAGTTTTAGCATGGCGGTTTGGATTGACCGGCTAGGTCGCAGTGGTCTTCTCTCAGTTTGATGGTGGAGTGGGTCCGTCCTTTTGATTGTCGTCAAGGCACGTGGATGACTTAGGAGCTGTATTCCATTCCCTTTGTCAAATGACCGATTTGGCGCAAACAATAATTATTTTATTATTATTATTATTTGCCCCAGGACCATGAAATAGTTAATTCCATTTGTTTTGCCATTTTAGCTTTTACCAAGTAGTTTCTAGTTTTAGATTTTTTAGAAGAAATAAATTGTTTAATCTAATTTGGGAAGAAAATATTTTAAAAATATTTTTATTTAATAAATTAACTATTTTTTTCTTTTTAGCGATTTTTTAATATTTTCAGATTCTTTTTATTAAGAAGAATCGAAAAAGTATAAAATTTTAATTAAACGATGAAAAAAATTCATAAAGATAAAAAAGCTCAAAAATTAATGCATCTTTAAAATCTTTAAA
>CM018900.1:15875229-15877729 GCA_009663005.1 Actinidia chinensis
AGTGTTCGGTCTCTCTATCTCTCTCTGCTGGTTATTTTTGATTTCTTGTGTTTGTTTGGTATGCTGCAGGTAGCACTTGTTCTTAAGACGATGTTATAACTGTGGCGATATCATTGTGGAGATACATACCGCTGATAAAATGCCTAAAGTTGGAAGTCTACGAAGAGGACTTATGTGTACTCAATTCTGCTCGCTTCTTGCATGTCCCAGTCTATTCTATTCACGGCCAAATATGGCGAACAGGGCTGGTAGCATGGATATAGCTCACATACTTCTTGGGCTTAACCAACGGTTACTTCACTGTCTGCGTACATCACCTCTGCCTCAGAGATGTTACTAGGTTCGTCCATTTCGGTAACCAAAA
Organism: Actinidia chinensis; assembly: GCA_009663005.1. NCBI lineage: Eukaryota > Viridiplantae > Streptophyta > Magnoliopsida > Ericales > Actinidiaceae > Actinidia > Actinidia chinensis. The sequence goes on from CM018900.1 coordinate 15,875,594, forward strand.
TTCTTGCGATTGCCCAGTCATTTTGAGCTTTTTTTTTGTGCCAGAAACTTATGGGACAGCGGGGGTTTGTGGGACCGGGGAGCAAATTGCATTGGGGAATATATCTCGTGCTGTGTTTCTTCTGTGGTAGGTATATTTGCGGTGTGAACTTGACTGGTGGTGCTAACTAGGGAAAGGTTTGGTGAGTAGGGCGTTGCCATGCCCTCCTTTGAAGGATAACCATAAATTTCCACTAGGAGAATTTTATCTTGAATCAATGAATATGTAAGACGGCCAGTGCATAGCCAGATAAAAGTAGCATTGCCTCCAAAGATGGCTTCTTTGTTGGCTAATTGACTTGTGAACTATGTATAGTATGTCAGAAAATTATGTTGAATAATATTCATTGATGGTGTTTCTTTTTCTGGTGTTTCTTGCCTGATAATGGCAGTTTTATTGGGATACACGTGAAAGTATGATAAATTATGCATGCGCTCTCTCGGCTCGCTCAACTACGCTCAGCATCTGCTTTTTCTTAGAACTGCTGGGGTCTCTCCAGATCAAACATATGAGTTACAAGTTCAACAATATTAATATATATGAGTATGCATGTCTTACAAAACTAAAATTTGATGTTAATCATTTGAATAAACCATACATTTTAGGAGTCAGGAGTGACTAGGACAATAGGAGTGGGCAACGAGCATTTATTGGGTTGGCTTGAGCTTGGGCCGGACTTATACTACATATTAAGAGGGATATGTGTACCCAAGTTTGGCCTAATCTGATACGAGCCTAATATTGAATTCCTAAGTCTAGCTCTAAAAAAATTAAAATTTTCAAAGCTGCCCACTAAACTCATTTATTTGGGTTTCTAAACTCATGGTTTTGCCCATCAGGCAAGTACAAGAAGAACAATGTGTCAAAAGGATTTTTTTTTTGGACAAGAGAGAGAGAGAGAGAGTGCAGTAGTGGATGGACTCAAGCTTGCCAACACTCTAACTCGAACTTGAAATAAACTCAAAACTTTTTTTTAAAAAAAAAAATACTAATGCCAAATTAAGATTGACTCAAACACGACAAAAAACTATTTAAAAAAATAAAAACTATTACGACTCATCAACTTTCCAAAAGCATCCATGGTAAACGAACATATTCTCAATAATCCTTTTGTATTTTAAACATAGTCCAGTTATTGAGAACAAGAGGCCAAATTTAGAACAAGTCCGAATCATTTGCAATTTCTTTGGGTCACAAATTCGATCCCTATTTGGTGTTCCACATAATACACATATCATGAATGAGCCATAACAGGGTACTGTCGTAATATGAGAATAGAGTTTTATGATAATTACACTATTTAAGGGCACGTGGGTCTAAAGAGGTGGCCCCCACCCAAGTAGTAGTTACAACAGGTATAATCCGTGAGACTTGCGAGGTGAGGTCCGGATGCGTCCTACACAAAACCGAAATAAAACTAGGATTGTACTCGGGATTGAACTATGACATTTAAATGCCTTCTTTAAACAATTTTAATATGTTTTTTTTTGCCTCAGAGAACCTTAATCGAAGAATATTATATTTTTTTTATCCCTTCTCTAAAATAAAACTAGGCTAAATTTTTTTTGTCCCTCTTTCTCTTCCTACACTCCAAAAATCTTAACTTTCCTCACTTTTCTTCTCACAAGAATTCTACATCCTTTCTCCATTTTTTCTTCCTTTTTTAAGGATTTTTTGGTGTATTTTTCAATGTCAATTGTGAAGAAGAGAAGGGGTATTTATAGGTGAGCTAGGGTTAGAAAAAGATATTTCTTTGTTAAATTTTTTTTTGGGACAGTTTATACTTCCTAAAAAAATAATAAAATCAAATGTAGTTGTTTCCTTTAAGAATAAATAAATAAAAAAAAGCATAAAAAGTTAAAATCTGCCGGCTTGTCCATAGTGTTGGTCTGGCCACATATGAAGCCCAAATTTTGCAGGTTCGTCCCGACTTAGTCCAAACTCTAATTTGCGTATTCTTTATATAGTTGAAAGCATCTGTAAGTCTACTTTTAATCTAATTAGAATCAAGTCTATATTGTTTATAAAAGGAGATATGACTATTTTATCATCAGTATATTAAAAATTACGTGACTTTCGTAAAAAAATCATATCTCA
>CM018900.1:15912729-15915636 GCA_009663005.1 Actinidia chinensis
CTTTCCATACCAAGAGTCTTCAAAGCCATGCCCTGCTTGACTATTTACAATGATGTTTGGGGGGGACCCGACATATTATACTGAATCGACGGATCTTGTTATTACCTTATTTTGGTTGACCACTTCATAAACATACATGTGAGTTCTATCCAATGGCTACAAAATCAGGGGTGTCTACAATTTTTCTCACTTCAAAAAATTGTAAAAACACGCTTCCAAACCAAAATCCAATAATTTGTACTCTGTGATAATGGTGGTGACATTCAGCTCTAAATTTTTTTTATTGATCCCAATGGTATTGGTCACTATACCACCGTCCCCTACACCCCACAACCAAAATGGTTTTCGAGCGTCGTCACCGTCTCTTGTAGGAAACGGGTATCACTCTTCTCCAGGATGCATCGCTACCTTTTTCATATTCGGCCTCACGCTTTCCAAACAGCAGCCTATTTAATCAAAGGCAACCCACTCCTCGTCTTCAAAACAATCTCCTTTTGAAGCTTTTTTGGCAAAAACCCAAATTATCTCAAATTAAGAAAATTTGGGTGTCTTTGTTACCCCAAGTACCCGGCCATACATACAATAAAATTGCAGCCCAAATCCTCACCTATGTGTTCCTTGGGTAATCTCAAACACAAAGTGCCTACAAAGTATTGACCTCAAAACTCACAAGATTACATTCTAGGCATGTGCTATTTGATTGAAACAAAAACTCCCACTGTTGTCTTCTACCAAACCAAAAGGCCAACAACAGACCTCACAATTTCCGCTGGTATGGAGACAGGTCACCACCCGTCTATCGTCAATGCGATCTACCTTGATGTTGCCTCATCAACAAATTCGGAAGGTGTAACCGTTTGCCGAACGATCCTCCTTAGGTAATCTCGTCAATCCTTTCTTCCTCCTTCCGATTTCACTGAAAATTCAACGGTACAATTCCGTTACACTTTTAAATTCATCATCTCCTAGTTCTAATCACAATACTTTTGTCTGCATGATTCAAACTCATTGGTTCCTCACCCTTCAACTGTGGCACAAACACTAGGACATGCCGAAAACTCCCAAAATCCGAATGATACAAAACGTTCAAACCACCCTGGTCAACGACTTCACAAAATGACCACTCAGTATATATGAACCAAATTTTTAAACCCACCCACAACCAATTTCATGTCTAAAACATCAACTCCCTGAGGACATCGAACCAACCTGTGTGAGTCAGGCTTTATCTCAACCACAGTGCAGGACGCTATGCAAAAATAAGCTTACAGCTCTCAAGAAACATGGAACTTGGGATTTAGGCCCAATCCCTTTGAATTGAACCAGTGGGCTGCAAGTGGGTATTAGGGTGGAGAGAAATCTGATGGTGCAGGGACTCGATTCAAAGCCGTTTAGTTGCAAAAGGTTATAATCAACGCCAAGCTGGATTACAAAGAGGGCCTTAGTCAGTGTTAAACCAGACCAACAATTAGAACAATTTGTCTATTGCTGTGAGAAGCCTGGGACAGTTAAAGACAAATGGACATTAATAATTGCATTTTTTACATGTGCACTATCTGAGACTGTATCTATGATGCACCCCGGAGTTCAAAAGATCCAGAACCCAATCATGTTTGCGACTACAAAAAGAAAATATGGATTAAACGGCCCCTCGGGCTTGGACAACTACACTGAAAAATGCCACTGTTGGAGCTTGCGGTTTGAAAATTCTAGAGCTGATTCGTCCTTATTTATTGATAGAAGGACTCTAATCTGTTATTTCTTGGTGTATGTCGATGATCTTGTGATTACAGGAAATAACAAAAAATTTGTGGTCTTCAATTATCAAGAAACTGGGAGATCGTTTGTCTCTTAAGGATATGGGTCTACTTACTTTCCCCCCCCCAATTTTTTTCCCAAATTTTTTTTTCTTCCTTGGTGTGTAAGTTGTACCGACTCAAGCAGGACTTTTTCTCTCTCCAACACATACTCCGAGGAATATTGCAAAGACCAACATGAGTGGCGCCAAAGATGTCTCACCTCCTCTTTCCATATCTCAATCTCTCAAGCACTTGAAATGGCACAACACATGTGGACACACTGAATTTCGAAGAATGATTGGCAGCCTGCATGTACCCTTTCGTTTGACTGCGTCCAGATATTTCATTCACGGTCAAAAGTTGTCCCAATTATAAATGCAACAAGCCTACCACTACTACTTCACTTCACAGCCACGAAAAGATTCTTCGGTACTTAAAGCAAACCATTTTCCATGGTATAACAGCTAAAAAATCTGGACCTCGCAGCCGTTAAATATCACCTAGTCTGATTGCCGATTGGGCTAGAAATATTGTGCCGAACCTCCACATCTCCTATAATCAGTTTCCTTGGCCCAAACCCGTCATCTCATGGCTCAAAGAAACAAAGAGTAGTTGCATAATCTACCACCGAAGGCTGAATATCGAGCACTTGCAAATGCGGCAATCCGAGACAATGTGCTTTTGGACCTCTTCATTCACAGCTGGGGGGGGGGTAAAAAAAACAAATTCCCCTAAAACAGTTCCCTTATTACTGTGTGAATAACCTTGTGTGCTACTCAACCTAAGCTTCAATCGCAGTCCACCATTCCCGCATGAACCATATCAAATAGATCTCCATTTTGTTCGTGATCTGTGTTCCATGTGGTTCTATCTCAAGTTCGACATGTTCATACACCAAGATCATTTGGGCAGAACTGTCGACAAACCATTGAAAAGACAAAGAACCGAAATCTTGGAAACAAGATTGCTTGCTGATGGAAGCTCAACTCTTGCTGGGGCTTATAAAGAACATTTGCAAACAATCAAGCCAAGATTGAACAAAACACATCTCTAAGCCTATAATCAAGCAAGATCATTCAAAATCAATTTTTATATTTTGTAACTGTGG
>CM018900.1:15920736-15925736 GCA_009663005.1 Actinidia chinensis
CAGCTTACAAAGTTTGTGTGTGTTATTCGCATTGGTTGAACTTTTTTTTAATTGATTGCATTGTAGGATAACTCTCACTGATTAGTTTTTTTCTTATCCCTTTGCCAAACTTCTTTGTAAATGACCGGTTACCTTACCATTATAGTTTTTCACATCTCATCATGAGCTCCACGTAAATTGACACCTTCTTTATGACCATGGTCCACTTTTCAATTCCAACCTCTGTTACATCCTCGTCAACGATCCACTCGGCTAATTCTTTACCATACATTCCTACAAAAATTAACAGAAACACTCAAGTAAAAACAAATGATTGCTACAAATGTAACGTAAAAATGCAGACCACATAAGATCCATGTACAAAAAGCACTAAACCAACTCCATTATAGGTTGTAGTACATCAATAACATTGCTTTCATAATCATCTTCTTTCAATCTGCACATGAAATCAAAAAAAGTATTTAGACTCTTATTAGAGGAACCACAAAGTATAAAAAATTTAAAAAAATGAACTAAAAATAAAAATCTAAAATAAATTAAAAAATAAAAAATTAAATTCAAACTGGGTCTAAGATAGTCGTGTTGATATGTTTTTAATCAGGGCAGCTTGGTGATTTGATATTAATCCTTGTCTTACACTCTTACTGCGGAATCAAATTTCCCAATAATAAATACTTTATCAGGACCCACTGTAAAGACCCGTACTATTCTTTGTTTATCACTTATGAAAATAAAGTTGAGACCTTTATTTTGAAAATATTTCAAGGTTAAGTTGACATTAAAACATAAAAAAATTTAGAGTTTTGGGACTCATTTGGTTTACCAAGGGAATGAGAGTGTATATGTAAGTTTTACTTTGAATTGGGAAAAGAAAATGGGAGAAAGAATAAAAGCATTCTCCCTCCCCCAAATCTGCCGATCCCCTCTCTCTCTCCTCTTCCCCAATTTTTTTTCACCTCCACGCTCCAAAAACACTTCCATACTCAAACTACTTCAAGACCCAAGATCAAAGCCATCGCCTACACGCACCATTGTTAGCTCCAATCGCACTCTTTTCAACCCTTGAAAGCTCAAATTCGGGATTAGGGTTTGTTGAAGGCTAGGGCTGATTTTTGGTGGATTGCTAGCAAATCTGAGGTAGGAAAATTTCTCCTTCTCTATCTTCATTTAATTGATTGTGCTTCATCTTTCAAGTTAATTTCATGCTTGGGTGGATTTTGATGAAAACCACTTTTGCCTTGTTAAATTCGAAAATCTGTCATGGAATCAATTGATCCTTGATGTTGTAGTGTTTTAGAAGATGATTGAGCCCCCTTTGTGTGTTTTTGTACCCACCGAAACTTGAACACTTGAGTGTCACGTTACTTGCACTAATTAGCATGTTTTTATCCCTTGTTTTGATTTCAGTTTTGCTGCCCTTTTTTTGGCCTGTTTTGCTGCCATTTTTCATCTCTGTTTGTACCTCATTTTGAGCGGAAATCACCTATTTTTTGGCTGTCGTTTTTATATCCCTTTTATGCTGTCACTTTATATCTATATTACTGGCTGCGTTTGTACTTGTTTCAATCCAGTTTTTGCTGCCCTTTTTTGGCTCTGTTTGTGCTTTTTTCAGCTGCATTTTGTACTTGTTTCCATCCAGTTTTTGTCTGCCCTTTTTCTGGCGCTATTTTGCTGCCTTTCAGCTGCATTTGTACTTGTTTCATCCAGTTTTTGCTGCCTTTTTTGGCTCTGTTTGCTGCCCTTTTCAGCGCGTTGTACCTTATTTGTGGCTGAAAATTTTGCAGGCAATTTCTGCTGTATTTGTATCCTGGTTTTGGGTGTTGAAATTAGCTCGTTTAGGCTATGTTTGCGGCTGGGTTTTATCTTGGTTTGAGGTTTAAATTCGTAACCACAAGATAGTTGGATAAGTAAAGATAATTACCGAGGCCACCATTCGGTGTGTCCTCGGCATAGTGTACGAGGCCTGTGAACCCGGCGGGGTGTAACGGAGCCCATGCAATCCGCAGAGGAACCCGAGTTCCTATAGTGGAATTTATGAAAGAAAATGATAAAATGGTTTGGAAAAGGTTTAAGATGTTTTTGTGTGAGTACACAACGTGCGTAGACATTTTAATTAAAGTTTGGAGTTTCCTTAGAATGACAAGTTTTTAGACCTTGGATCCTTTGGATCACAAAAAAAAAAAAAAAAAAAAAAAAAAAAAACAAGCGGACACCGTCTGCCTTTCTGATTAATATACTTGGCTTCATTGATACCTTATCTTTCTTATTCTCAGTTCTTATTATTTCCTTCCCTTGTTTCTAGCATGCTCATATCATTATGATGATTATAGCGGTTGTATAGATTTTTCTACTGGGCTTTTGGCTCATCTATCTTTTTCAGGTACACCTCGCTGATCATGGATGGAGTTCTTGACGTGTGCATTTCTCATATTTTTGAAAGCTTACTTGGACGGAGTTGTGGTAGCATCTCTATATTATTTTTTTTTGAGAGATGGTTCTGTAAACTCCTAATTTTTTTTCTTTTGAACCTATGAAAATGATGTAACACTTAAACTTACACTTGTTCCTTTGAAGGTGATGCGTTTTGACTCGTTATTGTATGGAGTGGACTTTAAAGCCGTATTGAGGAGGTTTATGGTTTTTTTTGAAATATTTATTTTTGATGTCGATAAAGAAAATGAGGGCGGACACCCAACTTCATCCCTAACTTTTGAACTAATTACACTCAAATATTTTCAATATTTTCAGTACGGGAAAAGGTCAAATATCATGATTCATAACATGTGAACTTGTCATGCAGAATGAAAAACATGGTCTTAATTTACTTCATTATTTTCCGAGAGAGGGAGAGTAGTTGGGGGGAGATATTATTTTACCTTCCAACATAAAGAGTCTCCTCGAGGAAAATGACACTCAATAACACAGCAATAACAATGCCCAAAGGCTTAAACATGGCCACAAACGCGGGACCTTTCTTTTTAGTTGTTAACAAATGGTAGCGGGAAGGTTTTAACAACCAAAGTTTATTGGAATATCAAGAGTATTGTGTTGTTTTTCACTTTGTTCGTACGTCTTGGCTTCTCATATCATAACTGTTGGTTTCAAGAAGAAGTATTTAAGAAGAATCATGACGAAGAAGATGAAGAAAAAGACTAACCTACCGACCGATGGAGGCAAAGCAAAATCTGCTTTCAACTTGATCTGAATGGTGGAAAACGAAGCTTGACGGAGTTTGGTTGTTGAAGGTCGATGGCACCGGAATGGAGATGTTGCTCTTGTGTCGGCGTTTGACCTAAATATGCAAGAAGGGAAGACGATCTGGCCTTTTTGTTTGGCCTAAACTGGGCGTGGTGATGAGTGAGTTGGTTAGGCCCAGTCCACTGAGGCTTTGTGTTACAAATCAGTCATTTATTTTGAAATCCCGGAGACTTGAATAGAGCTCGGGTGTAATGTAAGTGCAGTTTCTGTCACCGCCTGTTTATACATATTATCTCCAGTTTTTAAGTTTTTTTAAACAAACACAATTATTTTTGTTGGTAGTAATCTTGTGCTATTTTCAAAAATAGTGGTAGTAATTTTTGCTTTATTTTCATTTATAAATAGCAACATATCAAGTTTTTATTTTCGGTTAAACAAAAAACAAAAATTAAATGGTTACCAAACATCACTTACTGTTGGGAGATAGTCGTTTCAAGGTCCGTCCGTGTGCTACTTAGTGTTTCATCTATTGGAGAGAAATCGCATAAGTGCCACATAATCTTGCCCAATAATACTTTTGGAACTCAGACCTACTTAAAAGCTTAAACCTTGTAAGTGGTGAGTCCATCCAATATATATTAATAGCTAACTCTTTTTTTAATTATCTGATGTGTGACTTATTCTTGATCATCCAAGCTCTCCCTTAATTGATCTATTATGCTTAAACACTGTGTCCAAAACAGGCTTCTTCGCCGCACTCACTTCATCGAGAGTCATCCATCATTACTCCATCGTCCATCGAGAGCCACATTGTCGCAAGCTACACATGCCGTGCACACCTTGCTCCATCGAGAGTCACCTTAGATTTATTCCGCTCCATCGAGAGTCTCTTGCAAGCCCATAATATCGAGGTGTTGTCACCCATAGATCGCTAACTATCGGCCCTGATACTACTTGTTGGGAGAGAGTTCGCTTCAAGGGTCCGCCAGTGCGCTCACGTAAGGCCCGATCCATTTGGTGAGAAATTGGATAGGTCCGCATCCACATCATCTTGACCATATACACTGTTTGAAAATCATACCCACTTAAAAGCTTAATCCTTGTAAGTGATGAGTTCATTCAATGTCTATTAAGAGTCAACTCTTTTTCTAATTATCCGATGTGGGACTTATTCTTCACACATGTTCTCAACACTTAGTACCTGTAGACTTGCAACCAAGTCTTCAACTAAATAAACTATCGGGTGTTCCGTCAACAAGCTAACTAAATTATATCAATCACAATATAATCAAATCAATCATGGAAGAACACTGATATATATATATATATATATATATGTGTGTTAAAAATCTAATAGGGGAAGAACGCATGATCAAAATAGAAGAATGCACTAAATCAAAAATTGCAAATACAAAAAAAAAAACTCACAATACTATCGTGAATCGCATACTTCCGAATTTAGAATTTTTTGTCGAATTCCTTACAAACTACCACCGTATTAATCTTCTCAACTCAATCTCCCCGAGCAATCCGTAATCATAACCAGTCTTCAACTCGTACCTTCAAAATCACATTAAAGGACTTTAATAGTCACGAATTGAATTATTTGATTTTATCTCTAGAGTACAATTGAGGAATAAGATCAAATGATTTTTACTGTGACTCTTAAGTACCCATCTCTATAGATAATATTCGAAGGTTCTACCTAAAATGAGGCTTAATTTTTATTTATGTTACAAAATTAATTTATGCACGAATCCACTGGCCGCTTGCTAGGCGAGTGAGCTGGTGAGAAGCTGAGC
>CM018900.1:15973236-15975736 GCA_009663005.1 Actinidia chinensis
CGATGAGAACACTTTCCTAAGCACAAGCATTGGTGGGCTCATGGGAGTGAACATAGGGATTCAGATCATTTGAAGTGCATTTCGGGGAGTGTTTTTAGAGTATATAAAATAACGTCGTTTTAATTAATCATAAAACGATGTCATTTCATGGTCAGCATCAAAATGATGTCGTTTTGTGCACTTCATAAACACTCTCTATGAGATGCATTTTAGATGATTCGAATGGCTCATGGGAGTGAACATAGGGATTCGGATCACCTGAAGTGCATTTGGGAGAGTGTTTTTAGAGTATACAAAATAACGTTATTTTAATTAATCATAAAATGATGTCATTTCATGGTCAGCATCAAAACGACATCGTTTTGATCATAAAATGTACAAAACGACGTCATTTTGTGCACTCAAAAACCTCTCCATGAGATGCACTTTAGAAGATCGGAATCCGTGAACAAAGATACTCTTTTTGGAAAGTAATTTCAAAGATGCAAGTCCACAAACATTTACAGTCCGTTTGGCAGCAGGAGATGATTTTGGTGGATTTGAAATGAGAGGGGAATTTGAAATGAGGTATGATTATAATATAGTGGGTCCAACTTTTTAAGAAGGGTAGATTTGTAATTTGGTGTTGGATGTGTTTTGGAGAAAGAAAATTTTAAAAGTGGATATGATTGGAATAAGATGTAAAAGACAAAATTACCCCCATTTTATTAAGTAGTTGTTAATCTGAAATATAATTCGTTTAATTAGGTATATATATCTTAATTACTATTTAGAATTTTTAAAATAAATTATTCACTTTAAATATTAATATATAATTTATAAATATATATTCTATTTTTTCTTGGGTTAAATAGCAAAAATATATATATTCGAATATATATTTAGAAATAAATATATAATTATTTTTTTTTTTTTTTTTTTTGTTTTTTATATACTTTAGACATTAATATAATTATATAGATTGATTTAATTTTGTTCTTTTCTGTAGAAAATAAATCCTTCCATTTAATTAGAAAAACGTGTACTCGATCACATGCCCTAATTTTTTTTTTTCTTTCATCATACCTTTATATGGCTGTTCAAAAAAAACCTGGCAAACCGCGAAACCGAACCGAACCAAACCGATCCATAGGTTTTTTTAGTGGGTCCATGGATTAATGGTTCCGTCGCACGGATTGAAAAATTAAAAAACCGTAATTCGCGGTTTGGTTCATGGATTTTCATACTGACCGTGTTCAACCGACCGGACCGTGAGATTTACAATATTAGTATACAATAAAGAATATTAGTATGAGAATTTAGAATATAATTGTTAACATATTGTTCTACTTATTTAACCCTAAATTACTCAATGTGGTATAAAATTCAAGTTAGGGTGACAAGTATAATTTTAATTAGTTTCGGTCCATGGAGGCCAGTCGGTACATGCATCAAGGTTTTCGGAATTAGTGTATGGTCCTTTCAATCTGTGGTTTTACTGCACTTGTTCTTTTTGATCGACTAATACAGCTTTGTTTTTGTGATACTATGGATTTTTTTTTTTATTTCGTCGAATGTAACAATCCGTGATTAGCCGTGATCCAACCGTGAAATTTTTTTATTTTTTTGAAATCGAACCGTATATTTTTGATCTGCACACGTATTGTATTTTCTTAAACAGTAAACTTTTGGTTCGGTTCTTGATCATACTACTCCGGACCAATCCGGACCGTTGAACAGAACCCCTACTTTTAATCTAAAAAATGTTACCGATAAACATACTCCTTACATAGTGGTTTTTTTGTGTGATGGACTTAATGTGTGATTTTGTATTAGTGGGGTTCATTTGCATTAAACCAAATGTTGAGGGGTCTACATGTATTAACTAAATGTTGAGGGGAGGTCTTATGTATTTATCCCAGATTCTTCCCCAATTGAGTCTTCTTCCCGACCCTAAAATCGGATAATTCAAAAACAACCAATCAACTCCCAATCGGATAATCCTAAAAACACTAAATCAATCCTCGAATCCAACAACCAAATCAGCAAGTTCGTCTTCCTACCTCCTACCGCCAAACCGCATCAAACCGACCACCGAGAAATTCCACATCATTCGGCGTCGACGGCTATGAAGACAGCCAGAGGCTGGGCTAACGAGTTCTCGCGGCGGAGACTGAGCAAAAAGAGGACCGAGGGCACAATGGTCATTCCACCATCACGCGGAGGACCTCGTGACTACGGACGGGATTACCCCTATCCGTCCCATTTCCGGACGCCAATGTTAGATACTGATCTGTTAGTACAGATCTACAGAGTTGTACTGTCGACATCGAGAGATCCAAAACATAGCATTGTTACAAATCGGGAATATACTCTACAAGATTCTGCATTCATAACCAGAATAATTGCAAATGCTAAACACCGCAGCAGTTAAAAGTGTAAAGGTAAATTTCATTAACCTCTCTTGAAATGTAACAAAATTTCATAGACCTCTCATGTAATTTGTAAAATTATAAAAAAT
>CM018900.1:16018236-16020736 GCA_009663005.1 Actinidia chinensis
ATTACATGTACGCTTTCTGCCCTCGAGGGTTGATTTGATGGATAAGGTGCTTGTTACTTGGTGTGCTCGAGTTCGAGTTTTACTGCTACTTTGAGTTGTAGTATTTTTTAGGTGTTTCTTGGGTAGTAAATATGAATGTGATGCTCTTCCATGTAGAAACGAACAACACAAAACAATCGCTTCATTTTTGCTTGTCATTTTTGCTTTGTTTACAAAAACGTAGGATGCGGTCTAGCTCCTATCTAGAAGTATTATTTGTTTTGGTCTAACATAGTAGTTGAAAGTGTTGTATCATCTTATAAATCATCTTAAAAATCACAACCTAAATTAACATGTTGAAGTATATTATTGTCCAATAATCTTTGATTCATGCATCGCTTGCAGAGCCGATCCTGAGGGTAGGTCGACAAGACGACCGTCTCATCATCTCAAAAATTCTCCCTAAAGATAGGACACTCGACTAAATATATAGCGTAGAATTTCTGTTATATTAAACCCCGGTACACACTTATTACTAGGTAGTTTTTTTGATTTTAACTTAAATAAAATCAATTCGTGTTCAACTTTTAATATTATCCCAAAGAAATTATTTTTTTGGTGGATGATATGAAGTAATTGGTTAAAAACTTTGGTCAAATATGTCAGAAGAAATATTCAGCTTTTATAACTAGGTCAAATGAATCAGTACTTTATTTTTATTTTTATTATTATTATTAGTATTATTATTAAATGTTATTTTAGTAACTACAAAGGAAACTTAATCTTAGGCTATGTTTGGCACAGTTTTTTTTAGATTTTTTTTGACTTTTTGGCGTTAAATAAACAAAAAAAAAAGCTAATGCGAGAATTTTGACTTTTTTCTTTTCTAATTTTTGCTATGTTGCTTAATTTACTACAGTAAGGCTACAAAAGCAAAAAGTCAAAAATTCTTGACCTTTTTTGATGCAAGCGTAAAAAAAACTTTGACTTTTAAAGCATTACCTACACGGAGCCTTAGTATGCTGACAAATCATACTATCCAGACCTGTTCTTTATTTTTTTCATTTTTGATTTAAAAAGGTAAAATATGGGACCAAAAAATCACATAAAATAAATTTTCATATACTTGTGATAAACTCATTCCAAATAAACTTATCCCAAATACGGCTAAAAAAAAGGAGCCAAAGATCGACACTTAAGGTAATTTTGGTCCGCCACTGCCATATACCTTGAGAAGGTACAGCACCTTTTGCGCAGCAGCATTTCTAAGCAAGAAAGGAAAATTACCAAAGTGTCCTTATTGTGGCGAAACATTGCAATGGAAAGTGTTGGAGCACAAAATATCAAGTATTAATAAGGCTCGTTGTGGGCCTGGCTTGGGCCAGCCAGGCTCATTTTGGTCGGGGCGAGCCAGATTTGAAAGATGGATGCAAGCACAGTCCACGGGTTTTAAGGGGCTTGAGCTTACGGGCTACGAACTTTTAAATAATATTTTTTTAAAATATATTTTTTTTTAAATTAAAAGACTAAAAATAACACGTAATTACATAAAATCACTCATAAATATTGATCATTTACATATAAAATATTATTAAAAAAATTAATGCCTTCTAGTTACGTCCACGAGCCGAGCTTATGAGCTTTGTCACTGGCCAGACCGTGGATCGGTTCACGGACTTCAAACTTGGACCCAAGTCCAGCCCATACTATTATGGGCTTGAGCCCTCTAGGTCACGGCCCTAAACTTTTTGACGAGACTTAAGTATCAATTCAGATCAAGCTAGGGCTAGTACTGTCGTTGAATTATCGTTCTTTAGCAAGCTCGATGGGGTCTCAGCGCCGGAACTTGGTCAACTCACACAACGGTCGTCGGATATCCCAACGGCACATAAGAGTTCGAGGGTAACTTGCACGGCGAAGTTTTCTCTGACACTCGCACGCTGGGATCTAGACACCAACAACATGATAGGCTAGCTACCAACCATACCTTAGGGGTATACTTGGATCGGCCGCCTATTCAATGACACAAGCAGTCAGCGCATCCAAGTACGCGCCTAGCTAAACTATAAAAGACGAAACCTTTTATCTCTCAAAGGTACACAAGTTTAGCTCACTGATGCTAGAAACTCTATCTCTTTATACATACACTTTCGGTCACTAATTTGACTGTTAGAGAGTCAACTCGGGACAGCTTCGACAACCCTTTTTCACTGTTACTGTCTTGTAGATCAACCCAACAACTATCTGCCACCATCAACCGTTGATCAATCACCGCATATATCTATCTTCGATTTTCTTTTTTCCATTATTCATCCACACGTCTCACAAAACGTTTGTCACCTTTCTCCGGCAAAAGCTTTGCCATAATTGTGCAAAAATAAACCAAAGGTGAATTTATTAAATGTTCAGACAATTACTTCAATATAATTGTAAAAAGAAAAAAATAATTAGGATCACCTTCCAGGTCCTCTGTCTCACTCTTCTCTCGTAGTCCTGCAATAGTCCCACCACTTTATGTAAA
>CM018900.1:16028236-16030736 GCA_009663005.1 Actinidia chinensis
TAAAAAGTAAAAAAACCATAAGAGTACATAAAGGAAAAAATAAGAAAAAATAACAAAAGGGGATTCATTTTTTTAAATACAATTAATCAAAGGGTTAATTAAAAAATAATAAAATAATAAAAAGTAAAAAAATAATAAAGAGTCATAGAGAAAAAAATAAAAAAAAATAGAATTCATTTTTTGTTAAATAAAATTAATCAAAGGGTATTTAAAAGAAAATAATAATAAAAAATAAAATATAAAATAAAATAAAAGGGTACAAAAAGAGAAAAATAATAAAAGTAGCAAAAAGAAATTTTTTTTAATTAAAAAAATATTAATTAAATGGTATTAAAAAAATGATAATAAAAAGTAAAAAAAATAAAAAATAAAAGTTTTCCCCCCTCTCTCGTCTCTCTCTCTTCTCTCTCTCCCCTTTCTCTCTCTCTTCTTCCTTCTCCTATCTCTTTTTGCATTTTGGTCACTTTATAAGGATAAAAGGGAGAAAATTGGTGTCAAGGGGTGTCATCCTAATTTTTCAAACCTCGGGGGGTCACTGTAATTGTTTAAACGTCAGGGGTATCTTTATGTAGTAAGAAAACCTCAGGGGAGGTCACTGTACGTTCTCCATATAAGATTAGGAAAGCGACGTCACGCTCTCTTGAGGCGCGTGAAAGGGACGCCCTATATTGGTGCGACTGTTGAGGTTTTTATTTATTTATTTTATATTTTATTCAAAAGAGCATAATTTGTTGAGTTTGTAAAGATACGGTATATCAATTTTTTTAGTATTTATTTATTTTTTCAGTTCCGTTGAATTTAATTACTTTATTTTTTGAGTTTTTTATCTTTAGTTATTTTTTTTCAATATTTGATCAAAATATAATAATTTTTTGATTCTTTTTAATGAGCTAAATCAAAAAATATAAAATTTAATTTGATTTAAATTTGAAAAAAAATCGCTAAGGACAAAAAAATTTATTTTTACTTGAATTTTTTTGTCTTTTATAGATTTTTTTTTGAAATTTGAACATAATTTTTATATTTTTAAGTTTGTCTTGTTATTGAGAATAAAAAATACAAAAAAAACTAGGGATAAAACATTTTTTACAATGTATACTCATGTGGTAAGATTTGCAGAATGTATTATTGTTCCTAACATTGCTCTAAAAAATATAAAATTTTAATCAAACAGTAAAAAATATAAATTTTTGAGCAAACAGTGAAAAATATTTACGTAAAAAAAATCAAAAATCAAAACAATTAAATTAGCTAAAAAATGCTAGCTTAAATTGCTCCTTAATGCTCTCATTTCTTCTAATTGAAAAGGATGGAGCAATATTAGTTAATTGTGAATGGCTGGAGATTGATTGTGTATGCTAAGCAAGTGTTCCCTTGCCCAAATTTGATAATTTAATCCCTATGCTATGGCTATGTTTTAATTTGTGATTAGTTTTGGTTTTCGAGTTTTTTTGTTATTTTAATAATGTTTTTTGTATGATTGTTATAAGAATTTATGCTTTTTTTTGTTTCTCTTTATGAAAGAGTACGAAAATATAAAAAAAAATATCTTAGAAAAATGTTCACTAAAAAAAATAAGAAAAAAATTACGTAAAAAACTCAAAAGTTTGACCATAGGAACAAATTAAAACATATAATTTTAATTGAAGTAGAAATTTAAATTATTTATTAATCTTCGTCGATTTAGGGCTAATAGAATCACTTAGTTTTCGTCCAAAATGCACGAAAATGACCTTTTATAGTGCTATCCCCCTTTTAAAGGCCTAATCGAATCAATTAGTAAGACAAATTAGAGAGTTTGAATTTTGTATTTATTTAAAAAGATCAAATTTATGTGCCATTTTAGAATAAAAATGATTCAATTAGGATTTTAAAAGGAGGATAGTACTATAGGACGTAGTTTCAATGCATTTTGAATGGAAATCAGTTGATTCCGTTAATTCTAGGCGGATGTAAACTAACGGAGGCTTTAAATTGCTACCGAATTAAAACTATAGATTTTAATTTATTACAACTAAAATTATAAATTTTAATTTATTTTTATGATCAAACTACGGAAAATTTACGTAATTCTCCCAAAAAATAAACTATTTTTACTTTGAATTTTTTCACCCCCACTTTGCTATGACATACAGTTAAAGATGGTAGGCGCCTAGCTCATCTCTCTCCCTCTAAAAAATATTCTTTCCTTCTATGTTTTAAGGTTAATGCAATTTATTTATATTGTTCTCCCTTGTCACAGACCTGCCTCATAGTTTGAATGAGAAACATGGGATTTTTTTGTATGTTTACTCCTTGTAAGGTTAATTGGTAAATCATCGTCTCAAGATTTTAAAAGATTAAGGATTCATGATCGATGTATGTCAAGTCGGGCCCCGATCCTCTGTTGTGTTTTTCATGCCGTGATCTGGTGATTTCCATAACCACATCAAAGGTACGTTAAGACAATGTTTAAAAAACCGAATTAGACTGGCTGGTTCGACGTGTTAAATCATTGACC
>CM018900.1:16258236-16263236 GCA_009663005.1 Actinidia chinensis
TATAAATACCCAGGAGAACCTTAAGGGACTTGAAAATTTCGGGAAGGCCATCTGACAAACCTCTGGCAAACCCAGGCTGAGTTTGGACACAAATTGCAGAGGAGACTTATATGAACACACCAAAAAATTGTGGGAAAAAGTTAATGCATTATGAATGCTGATTTTGTCAATGGAGAGCTAAAATAAGGATTAAAATCGGATTTGGATAGGATCGTTGTCAAAGCATAGATTTCAGGAACAGTTTAAAATTATGAATCATATGTTAGGATGAACTCTCTTCTGTCTTTTCTTTCTTTTTCTAAGTTTAAATCAAATTTTGTGTTAGGCACCAGTCAATTAGAATATTGGTTCTTTAAGGGCCTTCACCTGCTTAGCAAATTGCGTTCTAGTGTTTTCATTGTCATTTTCATTTCATTCTTTGATTAAATATAATTGAAAACATACCGACCAAATGTTTCCTGTGGATTTAAAAGAAACATTTGAATTAATCTACGTTGAAATCTTACTATCTACGGTTGAAATCCATTGAATTAAATCTCAAAACTATCTTCCACTGTCTATGGTTGAAATCCATTTGAATTAATCTAACGCTGAAATTTCAACAGAGATTATTTATTCTCCCCAAAACTATCACTTCCTTTTATTCAAAGATGTGGGCCCACATAAGTTTCCCATGGCTAAAAAACTGAAAGGGTAGGCATATGTTTTTACCCAATGAATTATTTTTTAGCGGGACCCATAAGAGTCTGAAAATATAAAAAAATTATTTAATTTGGAGATAAAAATAGCTTTTTAGTAAATTTTCTCTTAAATTAGATAATTTTTTATATTTTTATATTTTTTTATCAAGAGAAAACGAAAAAGTATAAGATATTGATTAATTGGTGAAAAATAATTACTAAAAATAATAAAAAATGAAAAATAAAGCAAACAAAAAAAAATAACTTAATTAGAAAGAAAAATTATTTTTATACGTTTATTTTCTTTAATTGTATTTTTTTTAATATTTATTAAAATTAATATATTCAATGGTTATAATAAAAATATTTGAGTAAAAATAAATATTTAAATAAATTTATCATACTAAGGATAAAAAAATCTATAATATAAGACACAAAGGTTTTTGAGTTTCAAAATTATCTTCCACTATGTACGGTTAGAATTCATTTGAGTTAATCTAATGGTTGAGATTTCATCCGAGACTATTTTTTTCTCTAAAAAATATCACTTTCTCTTTTTTAAAAGTTGGCGACCACATAGATTGTAATCCAATGGATAAAAAATCTTTAAAGTAAGGTTAGATTTTTCCATCGGGATCATTTTTCGTGGGACAATACAAATAAAAATGCCTCCTTTCTTTCCACCTCATTTATTCTCATTTAGCAACACTTTTTTAAAAATTATTATACTTTTATTTTTTTTTATTTTATAGTAATGTATCTCTTCGTATATGTATGCAAATATACAATATATCTCTATCTGACATTTATACGTTATATGTTTTTATGTTGTCAAACTAAATAAGTCGACTAAAATATGTATTTTTTAACGTAGTACTGTGATTACGAACATTATTAGTATATTATACATAATAATTTTAAATATTAATATTATTAATGTCTAGGGCAGGGTAATTGAACGTCCCCGTTCTCCCAACCCCGTCTCCTTTGGAAAAATCGGGCCATATGGAGCAGAGCAGTAGGATTTGTTATTAGAGCTGCAATCAAGCAGAGTGCGTCACTCAGTTCGACTGAAATTAATACTGAATATTTTATCGCCTCTTACAAGTAATAACATATTTGGCATGCTTCTTTCTATTTCACAAAAACTGACGGAGGCCAAGTGTGTTTCTGCTCAGATAACTTTTTCATTGCTCGTTCATTTTCTGCTCCCTCGATCTATATACTGTTAACCGAACCGGGAAAAAATTTCAGAGTCATTTAAATCCACTCATTGGCATAACGAATTACCGGATTAGTACTTACATCTATTACAATCATAGAGTTTTAACAGAAAAGAGAAACAGATAAGGCTACTTCCGCCCATCATTTAGTGCATCTACTGCTAGCTCAACACCCACAAACAATAGGAAACTATGAACTTTAATGCATGTATCTAAGGATAAACCCCCCTCGATGAGAGACCTCAAACCCAGAATGGGGTAATCTTGTAGTCCACTAAAACCGGCATCAGAGAACAACTTTGCCCATTCTTTCTCCGTTCCTTCTCTAAACCTCGTGGTCAAATCATCTCATCATGTCGAAGAAGAGTTGTGTTTCCATTTGATTGATCTATCGTCTCCTTTCTCGGTTCTCCAACTTCAATGTCTATGATATCACCTTTCAAGAAAGCCTTCTCCGCTTGGAATCGCCTCTTTGCATCCGCTTATTTTTTACAACTCTCCTCGTCGCTCCAATCGTGCAATATCCACTACTTGTCATTGTACACAAATTAGCATCCGCCAACTCTCAAAGTATCTTTTTGGAACACAATTACATTCTAGTTTCTTGCAGTACTGCAATTTTGTAATTATAGCTTGGTGAGATAACCTCGGGTTGGCGTAGTGGTAGTTAGCCACCAGGGCCTCGTGACCCCTTTATCTAGGGTTTGACTTCCACTCAAGTGCTATTAATTCCTGTGTTGAACCAGTAAAAACGGGCTTTGTCTCGGCTTTAAATAGATCCCCGCTTTAGACGGTTGAGATTAATCTCCCAGATTAGTTCGTCTAATGAAACCAAATACCGAGTTGTAAACAAATTTAACACAATTGGAATGGACTCAAAAATGAAAGTGAAGCTCCAGCCAAATACTTCCTTTTAACTAACGGGTGTCATTCTTATTATAAATATCCATAACTCAACCCTGGGAAATATACCAGTCTCGTATATCTATATATCTATATATACATATATATGTATATCTATCTAGCTATATCTATTACCCAACCCGTATGTCTTTACTCATGAGAAATTAACTAATTAAGGAATTGAGTCCACTATTTAATTACCTTGAGTAAAACAAAAGCAATCTGCAGAAGGAATAGCCCAAGCATGTCACCCCCGACATAGTGAGGTTTCTTTACAGCTGCCCTTTCAAGTCAGCAACCACATGTGGGAGATCCAACCACAGTGCACTCCAATTAGGGAAATCTTCAGCATAGCCTTTGCACCAGTTCCGGTGCACCCCCGACATCAACCAAGGAGTTCAAGCCCTCAAAAATCCGCCTTGCAAGGTCCTAACAAGCACACTCGTGACCACACCGGGAGTCACTAGCCATGGCTTCATTGAAGAAATGATTCATCCTTGGCTCATGCCCCGGCATGAGTCCCCATAGCGGCCGCTCTCCTGAGCCGTTCAAACGGCGTGGGATCGTGGTTCCTTGAACCATTCAAAACTGACAAATTGCCATGGCTTTGTCAAGGTTGGATCAAGCATGGCTAGCAAAAAGGGGGGACACTAAATGGCTCATCCACTAAACTTTCATGCTTTTGCTCTTCGCTTGTCCAAACACCTCAAATCTATAAAAGTCTCTAATATCTCAAACACTTGTTTTGAATCTCCCACAAGGACTTCAATCACCACACAATATTACAAGGATTGAATTGATTTAGCTCTTGGGAACTAACGAGGCTCTATGATCAATTTGATCTTAAAAATTGTATCTCAAGTTCCTAAATGTTATATATATATCAAGTAAATTGAAGAAATAATGATTTTTGACTCTAAAAAGGCTTAAATAAGTCATTCCAACCAATTTAGATCGACACTTGGTCATCACCTAATCAATTGAGCGAGTTATAACTGAATTTCAAAATATCACCTGCACATAAACAACTGCACGCCCGCTACCTTGGGCGCTCGATTACCTGTCGGGCAATAGATCGCCACTACCTAGGCCGTTCAACTACTTTTCGGGCGATAGATTCTGCAACTCTTTATCTTTTGCTGCAGACGCTGCTCAATCCTAAAAATTACACTGAACACCCTCGGGGATATTAATTGAACTTCTGAATCTTGCACAAAGGACTCCTGATATATAGATTCACATCTAAAAATACTCAATTAGTAAAATAAAATCAAAATACAAGATCAAGGTTTGTCACCAAGTTTTGACAATCTATCCCAAGGAAAATTCTAAGTCCTACAGTTAGAGGCTTTGATTTCTTCGGTTATTCTGTGTATATGGAACCAATTATCGTAATGTACATCTACTTGTCCAAAGGGAAAAAAATTATGTTCTTTTTCTTAACCAAAAAAAAAGAGAAAATATCTAAAATTATTTTTTTTCCTAAGTTATTTTTTTTTCCCTAGACTATTTGATCTAGAAATCGTAACGTTTGGTGCTGTGAAATAGTAGGGGTGGCAAAATTGCCCAAGCCCAGGAACCCACCCATTTTTAAGCCTTTCAAATCAGCTCATACCGATTCATGGGTCGTATTCGGGTTGCTCAAATCAATCCAGGTCATTAGATGGGTTGGGTCTGGATTGAACTCGACCTGTTGGCTGGCCCAAGAGCAGCGCCTCAACTACTGCACTACATATATTAACATAATGGTGTGTTAAATTATAGGGAAATATCATGCATCTCCCCTAGAGTTATGAATAAAAACAGAAACCTTCCCCTTATGTTTAAAAAATTAACTGACTCCCCTGCAGACTTGTCTGCCTTATTGCAAGTCAAAATTACCATTTTGGGCCCATCTCACTCACATCCAGCCACCCTCCCCACGCAACGCCCCCACCACCAACAACTACCCCCTATTTTTTTTTTTCATTTTTTTACAAAATTTTTTTAATTATTTTTTTTATCTAATTTATTTCCTCTTTTTTATCATTTTTTATTTTTCTTTGGGATCAACAATTTTTTTATATATATTTTTTTGTTTGTTCCCTTTTTTCATTATTTTATTTTATTTTATTAGTTTTGTTCTTTTTTTAATTAAAAAAAATATTATTCTATAACAAATTAAAATTAAAAAAACTATTTTTTGTTTATTATT
>CM018900.1:16483236-16485736 GCA_009663005.1 Actinidia chinensis
GAGTCAACAATAAACATACAGGGGCGGAACTAGTTGAACTGCATGCGAGTTCCGAGCTATATCCCACATGGTCTATCTATACGATGTCCGAGCTTTAGTACGTTTATGAGAACTCACTTAAATCGTTCCTGCACTTCAATGTTCTCACATTGCATGAATGACTTGGGGGCAAAACCTTAACCCTAACACACCACCGAGTTACCACTACAAGATCAAGTAACACAAACAAAAGTCGGACCCATTTCGAAGTAGATCAAGGGGCAACCCAGCGCCCTCAATGTCCGAAAAGCTTATTAGCCGCTCATCAATTGTGGCCGAATGGCCATTATAGACTTAGATAAGAATGGCCATGATAGACTTAGATAAGTAATTTAGGAGTTTCAAAGATAGGACTATGAAAATGAAGATCTAAGGCAACAAATGGGCATTGCGACTGACTCAGACGAAATCAAAACGTAAAGAAGTCAAAAATTACAAAAAATTGTAAATAAGACTTATAGTGGTTGTTTGTAGGAGGTTGATAAAAGAAAACAGGATTGTCAGCGATGGAGATGTTGCTAGAGATGGCAGTGGAATGACGGTACGACGGCGGTGGTTCGTAGATACTCTGATTTGCTTTCTCAATTTTTCTATCTAGAATGCTCAGAATGCAAGGTGAATAGTGGGTCAGTTTGAGTTCCCTCTTTATAGCGAAACTCAAACCGCTCCATTTTCTACCGAAACAATGCCTAAGGGTGAATGCGCCACTTTGAGTTTCGTGCCCTAATCGAGCTCCATAGCAAACCAGATGTTGGCACGTGGTATGAAAAGGACAATGAAATGACAACTTGCAGGCACTATCAATTCCTACTTTCAGACTAGGTCTGTCCAAAAATTCCACCCGACCCGACTCGACACAAAAAAAACCAACCCGAACTGAACGGACTACAGTGGCGGGGCGGGTTTAGGGTGACATTCTATTTTTTTTTATTTTTCGGGTCGGGTTACGGGTGGGGATTGGTATAAGGAGTGGGTGACCCGACCGACCCGACCACATTAAAATTCATGTATGCTTGTATTTTTGCAAAATCATGTAATCTTTACTATATAGTTTTTCTATATTTTACTAAAAATAGATCACTGTCTCCATATATATTTTACTTCCACTCGTCGCCATTCCAATGTATCACTTGCATTTTTTGTTTAACATGAAAATAGTGCTTGTTAAGAGGTGCAAAAGACAAAAGAGAATTTCTCCACCCGACCCGACCCGACTAGATAGTCGGTCAGGTTCGGGTGAGTATTTTCTCAATCCGATTTTTATTGGGTCGGGTAGGACCTGACCCGAACCCGACTAAACCCGACCGATGGACAACCCTATTCCAAACTACCTCAAATTGAGGTTCTCGGGCAACTAACTCGCATAATCTCTACAATTGTTGGTTGAGCTCATGCGAGCTAAGGGGAAGTTATGAGAGATAAAATATCATATTTTACTCCCGGATGAGCTTGGATAAGCACTATGTTGGACTAT
This sequence comes from Actinidia chinensis, assembly GCA_009663005.1. Classification (NCBI taxonomy): domain Eukaryota; kingdom Viridiplantae; phylum Streptophyta; class Magnoliopsida; order Ericales; family Actinidiaceae; genus Actinidia; species Actinidia chinensis. The sequence continues at coordinate 16,484,750 of CM018900.1, forward strand.
TGCTTTAAAACAAATTCGGTAGGTATCTTCACGCGATGACTTGGTTAGAGAGCTTATCCTATTGAAGTTTCCCTAAGCCAATATTTAGAGTCAAGGGGTAACGTACACAACGAGTTTCCTTTGTCATCCACGTGCAAGGGACAAACACTAATGATGCAATGGGCTAGCTACCAACCACGTCTTAGAGGCCTGATTGGGTCAGCCGCCTACTCGCTGACATAGTAGTTGACGCGCCGTTACAAGTACCGAGTTGCACTATAAAAGGGGCCAAAACTCTCTCACAGGTAAGCAAGACAGACTCGCTCTTTCTACTTACTTTCTCTGTCTAAGACCAGAGGCAAGAACCATTTTCTCCTTCTTTTTTCTCTCTTTCTTCTTTTCTGGTCACTAACTCGACCATCGGAGAGTCGTCTCCGGAACAACTCTGGACGGTCCTTCTCACTGTTGCTGTCTTGCAGGTTCGTCTGAACAGCGTTCAACCATCAGGAACCACTTGTCAACCACTGCTATCGCTTGCCACTACAACAAAAATATAAAACCGTGACGAAATGCTCATGACGAAGGTAAAATTTATCACCAAAAACATAGATATTTATGAGAAAAAAAATATTTCATCATTTTAGGAGGGGGGAACAAATATTAGGTGATAAAAATATTTTTTTGTCACCAATCATTATCAATTAGTGAGGGAAGGAAAACATAAATTCCGTCAACTAACCAATTAGACAAAAAAAAAAGTTTAGGTGATAACTTTTTTATTTTTGTCACTAATATGTTCTCGCCATTTCATTGTGAGCCTTTTTACTTCTTCCATCCCCTCCCCCTCTCTTGTTTTCCCCCCCCTAACCCCTCCCCTCCCTCCTCCTCCCCCTCTTCTCCACTCCCTTCCCACCCCCCCAGCGCCACAAAACGTGAAAACAGTATGCGAAAAATATTTTCTCACAAAAAAAGGAAAAGTTTTGCATAATAAGAAATTATTTTGTATAA
>CM018900.1:16598236-16608236 GCA_009663005.1 Actinidia chinensis
ACCTCCAAAACTGTTTATCTCAAAAAATTTTATGATCTCCATATTTTTTCTTTTATAAAAACATATAAGGGGGGAGTAAAAAAAATTATATAAAATTTTATAATAATTTTTTTTATAAAGGCCATTCAACCCTTTTATTCTTTTTTTGTTTTCTTGGTAATACCCATTGATTCTATTTTTTTTATTTATTTTCACTTTAGAATTTTTATATATAAAAAAAAATTGATAAAATTTTATAATTTATTTTATTCCCACCTTATGTTTTTTATAAAAGAAAAAAATATGGATCAAAAAATTTTTTTGTACTCCACAATCAATTTTATGTATAAAAATTAAACAAAATTAAAAAAAAATAAATAAATTTGCATAAAAAAATAAAAAAAATTGATTAAAAAAATAAAGAAAACTACAAAAAAATTAAAAAAAACAAATAATGAAAAAAATTAAAAAAATAATGAAAAAAACTACAAACAAACTGAAGAAAAAAATGAGAGAACTAAAATTATTTGATCCATATTATAAAAAAAAAATTATTTAAAATAATTAACAAAATATTAGAAACGTATAATAAAAAAATATTTATCCCCAAAAAATATAAAATTGATAAAAATATAAAACTAATAAAAAATAAAAAAAACTAAACTAAAAAAAATAAAAAAAATAGGGAAAAAATGGCTGACCCGCTGTGGAGAGGGGAATGGGGTACCGGGGTGGGGGGGACACGATGGAAAAGAGAGATAAGAATAAGGGCAAAAAAGTAAACTCGGTTAAGAAGGTCGGTTGTTGATTTAATTAAAAGTGGGGTGAGAATAATAGTGATCTTCAATTAATTGTTTAAAGGGTGACATACATTGACTATCCTGAGGTTTCATGTTAATACATGAAGTACCTGACATTTAAAATTATGATGACCTCATCTACTAAGCTTTACAGTTAGGGAATTACAATGACCTCCCTGAGATTTGCTTTTAATATATAAAGCACCCCTTAGGTTTGAAAATATTACATGACCACCCCTGAAGGCTTTGCAAAATTTTTCTCCCAGCCCGCTGACACCCCCTGACATCACTTCTTCTCTTTTGGTCTCCTTATGAATTACTAAATGCCCCCCAATCTCTCTGGGCTCTCCTACCTCACACCCACACATCTCTCCGCTCCCTTTCCTCTCTCTCCCTCTTCTTGTGACCATTTGATTTTTATTTTTTTTACTTTTTATTATTAGTATTGTTTAAGATCTTTAATTTATGTTTTGGAACAAAAAATGAATACCCTGTTTTGATGGTTTAGGTTGTGTACGCTTATTTTTTGAGTTTGGCATTGTATGATGAGTTGTGTGAAGACCATGTAAGTAATTGTTCTACCAAAAAAATAAATCACTGTTTGGTTACTTTCTTTTTTCCTTTTTTGTTTAACCTTCTTTTTTTCTTTTTTATTAATTATTTTTTCTTTTAATACCCTTAGATTCATTTTTTATTTTTTATTTAATACTCTTTGATTCTTTTTTTTTTTACTATCATTTTGGGAGACATTATTTATAAAAATTTAAAAAAATAAATCAAAAGATATTAAAAGGGAAAAAAATCAAATGGTATTAAAAAAAAGAAAAAAAAATTAAAGGGTATTAAAAAAAATGGTACAAAAAAAAAGTAACAAAAAAGGGATTCATTTTTTGTTAAAAAAATGAATCAAAAAATATTTAAAAAAATAATAATAATAAAAAAGAAAAAAAGGGTATAAAAAGAAAAAAAATAACAAAAAATAACAAAAAGGGAATTTATTTTTTGTTAAAAGAATTAATCAAATGGTATTGAAAGAAAAAATAATAAAAAAAGTAAAAAAGAAAAAAAAATATAAGAGTACAAAAAGGGGAAAAAAAAAAAAACAAAAAAACAAAAAGGGGACATCATTTTTGTAAAAAAATAAATCAAAAGTGATGAAAAATAATAATAATAAAAAGTAAAAAAAAATAAAAATAAAAAGGTTGGCAAAAAGATAGGGAGGAGAGATAGGGAGAGATGAGAGGAGAGATACCACCGTAGCAGTGGAGGACGGAGATGAGGAGGAGGGGGAGAGAGAGACGAGAGAGTGTGGGGGGGAAGGTTAAGAAGTGTAGAAGGAACAAAAGAGAAAAGTGATGTAAGGTTAGGCGGGATCCGTCGAGGTATGCAGCGGCTTGGGAGAATAATTTGCACATCTCAGGGTGGGCCTGTAATATTCAAATTAAGGGGTGCTTTGTGATGACGGAAAAATTAAGGGGCGGTCAGTGTTTGTAATTTTACATTTAATACCGGGTTACTGACGTTTTTGAAAAAATTATACTGCCACCCACTAAAATTTGGGTTAATACATAAAGCACCCCTAGGGTAGTCAGTGTATTTCAGGGGTACTTTTTACATAAAATCAAAATTTTAGGGGTGCTCACTGCTCAGTGTATTTTAGGAGAAATTTATTACAAGTTTCAAACCTCAAGGGAGATTATTGTAACTTCTCAAAGTCATAGGTGCTTTGTGTATTAAAGGCAAATCTCAGGGAGTTCATTGTATTTCACCCTTGTTTAAACAGGCTATAATATCCTAAAAGGAAAAGTAAACTGCTACGATCCCCCACCCTATGACAGCACCCCCTCCCTGTCCCCCTCTTGTCTCCTCACTCTGTACCCTTATACCCTACCCCCTAAATTGTTTTCCACCTGCTCCTCTAACAAAATTTACCCTTTAATTTATTAGTTTTTTAGTTTTTTTTTCAATTAACTTTTTTTTTTTGTAAGTTGCGGTTTTTTCAATGAACCACTATTTTTATATACGTTGTATTATTAATTTTGTTTATTAATTTTAATTATTTTTTAATCAGTTTTGTTATATTTTTTTATCAATTTTTTTTGTTTAATTTGAATCTCTCATTCCCTTTAAATAAACACAAACCCTTGACACAGTGTGTCAGAATCTCCTCATCCCTTTAAATTACCCCAAACCATTGACCCATGTCAAAACCTACACTCTCTTTTAAAGTACCCTCTCCAAACCTCCCCATCCATTTAAATTACCCCCGCCAACCTTAACACATGTGTATTCTACATATAACTCTCAACTGAACCTAACTAAATTAATATTTTGATCCATATTTTGTATATTTTAAATTATTATAAATAATGACTCTCAAAATCTATAATTAAAAAATGAAATAAAAGATTACAATTATAAAAAAAATGATTTACAAAAAAAACTAATGAAAACACAGAAATAAAACTAAATAAAATACCACAAAAATTGAAAAAAAGAACTTAACAAAAAACTGAACAACGACTGAAAAAATAAAAAGAATCTTCCCTAAAAACATGGCTAATTAATATTTTGATCCATATTTTATTAATTTAAATTATTATAAATAATTGAACTCTCAAAAGCTATAATTAAAAAATAAATAACAGATTACCAATTATAAAAAAAATAATTAAAGAAAATTAATGAACAAAACTAAAAAAAAATACACAAAATTAAAAAAGAAAACTGAAAAAATCAAAAAAAAAGCAAGAGAGAGAGAGAGGAGAGAGAGAGGAGGAGAGAGAGCAGTGGACAGGAAGGGAAGGAAATTAGGAGGAAAAGGGGGGCATAATGGTATTTTTGGGTGTGGGAAGGGAGGGATATTGGCAGGGGAGGGCGCGTAGCAGCTCCCTCTTCTTTTATCTGTGACCCTGCTGTCTGAAGCAAAAGGATCTGAGCTTCCAAAGCTGTGTTTGTATGGATCATGCAACTCTTGTAAGTTCACTCTCACACTCTAATTTCTTCCTCAGAATCTAGGGCCTCATTTCTCCACACAATCCACTCTTATCTTCTGAGAAACGATGTCAGATACATACCCAATGAAGTATTGTCGAAATTCTAGCAAGGTTACCTGTAAATTCCCCTAATTCGATTCACAATCGTATGCAAATCATGGTTCTCTCTCATCACAAGCCCTAGTTTCATCACCAACAGCTGAATCACAGCAAAACATCCGCGACAAGGTTTCCTTAGCTCTACAATGTTGATTGAAAGGGAAGAGCAATACATATTGTGCACGGCGTGAGATGAACATTGGGTTATGAGATTCCAAACTCAAATTCCCATTCGAATTGTCAAGCCCCGTATAAACTGGTAATGGTTTGCTTGTAATGGTTGATTGTCTATGCGATGATTGTTACCAAGCATAGCCACCATATCGTTATATGGAACCCGTCGATTGGAAATCGGTTTTCTTCTAGGGATTTATCAGCCACAAAGCCTGTAAGGGATTGTTCTAGGTTTGGTGCCCCCCCACAACTCATAGAGGAATGGCGGTGATGGTTGTGTATAAGAACGCGCTTCTAAATCAAGAGAGGAGAGCCGGCAAGTTGAGATTTTACGAGCAAGGCACGGGTCGTGGAGATGTTTGTTCGATTCGCTCTTTCCGTGTTCATGTTGATTCTTGTTGCCGCAGGGCTTTTGTGAACGGAGCTGTTGCATGGTTTTGCGCACGATCCTGTGACCGGTCTCCGCAGTGGTTAGTGCGTTGATATGGGGGGTGCGGAAACATTTTACGAGAGCTGTACCTCCTGATGTAAGAGATCAACAATGGCCGAGTGTTGATTACGTCGTTTTTGAGAATCATGGCCTGTGTTATGTGGTGGAGAGGTAAGAATGGCATAGATTCTTGTTGCGTTTGGGATGTAAAGAGTTGCGTTGTGTAGCAGAATCTGGACTGACTGTTTCAGCATGTAATCTACAGGCGAGGTTGATTTTGTCTTCCGATTGGTTATAACAGGAAAGTTGAAAACACGTAGTTGGGCTTAGGAAAAGACGGGGAACGCTACTTCAAACAAGGCAAAGAACGACGATGCACTTTATCTCTTATGCCCTAAAGCCCCAAAAACAATGACGGATTACTGGAATTAGGGGATTTGGAGACACCTCAGTTATGACATTGATACTTTCATCGAAACCCTGGTTTTGTGAATGGACGAGGTGGATGACGACGCTTTGAGGGGAAGCAGCTGAAATCCGTGTGATGTTACTTACAAGTTCCAAGAGAGCGAGGGGATTATGTAGTGAAAAGGCAGCAAGTTAAACCGAAAGTAAATAAAAGTGTGAGTAAAAAATGTGACAACATTTTCCTTTTGAACTGGTGAGAATGTGGCGCGCGCGCGCATGACACACACTCCCTTGTGAAAGCAAACAAGTGGGTAGTAAATATGCAATATTTTCTTTTTTGAAACACACTCCCTTTCATGCTTTAGCAGTTCGAATTCTAGGTTCCCAATTTGCTATGATTATTTCATGTGGGTGATTTGCAATCTCCTCTGGGAAATGAGTTCATACTTGTTCAGTCGTCAGTTTTAACCCTTTGGGTGCGAATCAAATTTTCGTTTGGTTTCAGCATATGTTATCTAAAGAAACTGATTTCTCACACTCATTGATGCAACTGTTGTTAACTATGGGCCATGGGGGGACAGTGCCTTCGAATGGGTATCAAAAGTTTGTTGTTTTTATTTGGGGAATACACTGAATATGTGACTAGGAAGATACTAGTAATTCATTCCCCTGTTATATAGTGCATCTGTTGCCTATTTAATTTATTAGTCTTGTGCGTGTAAATGATTATTTTGCTTTTCTGTCAGAATAGCTTGATTAGTGTTTATTACTCAAAGCCTTGGGAACTAATATGTGTATATATGGAAGATATAGAAAAAAAACTTACAGATATGTATTAAGCTGCCGGTACTCTACCTGACATCTAAAAGTTGTTCAGACTAGTAGCCGAGTAGTATTCCTTATGTAATTATATGATTAAGAAGCGAGGGCGATGTTGGATATTGGTATTCACGAACCGTAAACCCCCATTTATGAGACCTAGACTTCAACCCTAAATCCGGAGAAGGTAGAGCAGGAGTTCAAATGTATATATCTGGTTAGAATTCGGTATATATTTATCGATACACTCGGTTAGTTTGTGCTTCATAGGCACCAAAGGGAACCCTGTATTACTATCCTATCACGAAGCTTCTTAGCGAAGGACATAGCATGGCCATAGTAAGAAACATAGGATAAGGAGGAACGAGATGAACGTAAGTAGGCAAATTGACAGTGAGATACATTCCATACATAGTAGCTTGAAGGCATCGCTTCCCATCAGCAATTTATTTTATGGCCTTGTATCTGGAATCTCTCAACAATTCCGAATTCCGAACCTAGAAAGGATGCTTGCAGCGATACACCAAATATGGCAAAAATAAATATAGCACTCACGGAATTATAGGACAATTATACCACATATCACAACAGAAATTTACAAACTCCGTCCCCTGTCAAACCCGATAAAAGCCTCGATTTTACTGGTGGATAGACACATGATAATATTACACAATGAAACTAATATAGCGCCCGCAAGTCAACTAATGGTACAGAAAATACAAAATCAAATCGTTGCGTCTATTATGATTTTTAAACAGGATCCGCTCCATCTATGTGCATATCAAGATCAGCCATGAGAATCACATCTAAGATTATGTGCAGCTACCATCCTCTGAACAGAAGTTTTACGATGGATTACTGAAAACACCACCCTAGGTAGAAAACGAGAGCCTGCCCCACTTTGTTTGAGGGGGGAAAAAAGAAGATGGTCCCATTACAGGTGCTTCCGACTTCAAGAAGAGATGACTTGATACGACGGAAACACGCACATGTGAATTTGTTTGTTAATAGAAGTATGTGCAAACAAGAAGGATGTGAGAAAGAAAACTGTGAGGTTTTTTTGTATTCAAGAACTATATTTCCCTTATGTATTCCTTGTTATCTTTGATATAAGAGATTAAACATAGTTATTGATTAACCTCAAACCTTTACATTGTGTCGGAGGCACCCAAAACTATGAGCACACGAAACACACACTTCTTTCTTTTTCTTATGTACATGTTCAATACTCTGATTGTTCTTCTTTTTTTTTGTTTTTTTTTGATGGGTGCCTCAAGACTTGTCCTATGTTCTGAGTTACTCGTTTATGCCCAATTGGGGCACTATATCATATTCTTAGAAAGAGATGCTCCTGCTGCTTGTCTTAATTAGTCTTGGGATAGGTAAATAAAAGTGCGCTTTGTTTCTCACAATTTTTTTTTTTTTTTTGACAGCAAGTAAACTGATATTCTCACACATTGGCACTTAACTGCGTATTAATTGTTTAGCTCTTGGAGCTGTGGTTTTCATGATCAGTAGAGGTCTTCGTAATGTCAAATGCCCCAATAGATGTCTTGGAGATGTATTTGGGTTTACTCTCTGTTGTTTTATTGATTGTGCTATGTGGATTGTACGTAATTTTGTTTTCCTTCAGAAACATATGTGATTTGATAGTACTTATGTGGCATTCTTAATCATTAGAATACGTGACTAATTTATATGTCATGTTGTAGTAAACACAATTACAATTGTGCCAGATCCTCATTTGTCGTCTTCTTGTCGACTTTGCTAAATATTTACCCCACGTGTCCACTCTGTCCGCACAACTTATATTGTGTCATGGTTTTCCCATGTCCCATGTTTGCGTTTCTAGCCTGAACTAACAAGGTCAAAAGCAAAGCACGTGAAGCACACATTGAAGAAAATCTTCTTGATTTTTTCAACGTCACCATCAACAAAAGAATGGAGTCATCTAGTAAAAAGAATATGGGTTATAGACCTGCCTGAATGTAAGCAAAGGAAACCTGTTACGGATCCTAACACGCATTGGCAAGTCGAACTAGGGAAATACACTCCAATACAATCATTGGACTGTTCATTTGTCTACGGAACCCCCTTTCTGAACGATGCATATTCCTTTACAGAGTCAAGCTTACAAACTTCAAAAACATCGGATGCATGCAAATCCTCAGTCTAGATGCCATCCAATCAGTAAACACAAGATGCATGTTACATTCGTATTACCTACCCACAGACAGTCGGTTGATTCAGTACACTCCGTCTGTTAGTGATTACATTTCCTTAATGTGATCAACGCCAGAGGGCCCGTGCTTTCATTTGTACCACTTACTCCAAAGAATGCCTAATGCGCCGATTGATATCCGAATATTCCCTCTTATTTTATCTGCTTTTGTGGAACATACGCAGCCACTGACAACATAACCAATATTAAAGCAGGGAAACTGGGAAAAAAAGCTCCCCCCCACACCCCCCACACCCACACCACACCCACACCCACGCTAGTTCAAATTACAATAGATTATTCTTGCTAACTAATTTCCTTTGTTCAAAAATCCTCGCCGAGGCCGCCGAGGCGCTAGGCCCCCCCGGCCCCCCCCCCCTGGCCCCCGCCCAAGGACGCCTAGGACCAGCGCCTAGGCGTGGGCCCTCCGCCCCGCAGCCCGGCTTAACACCTAGCCCCTTTTTAGATACCTAGTTTCTAAATTTTTAGTTATTTAGAGTTTAAAATTGCCATTTTATATCTTCCTCTTTGTATCATTCATATTAAACATTTGATTTTTACTATTTTGATATCATTTTTTGGTTAGAGATTTGATATTTGATTATTTATCATTATTTTAGTAAATATTAATGTTTAAGATAAATAAATAAATAATAAATTAATAATAACCGCCTAGGCGGTCCCTAGCGCCTAGGGCTAGGCCCCCCATGGCCGCCCGAATACCGCCTAGCGATTTTTTTAGAACCTTCTCAAAAAGGCTTTCAATCCATATTTTCGAGAGAGTGCGTTAGTTTTAAGTCCTCCAAACCTTCATTTTGTTGAATCCCTTACTTTCCAAAACTCTTCCTTATTTCGTTTTTTCTCATCTTACTTCATAGCTCAGTCTTTTGGCTAAGCACAAAACGGCCATACCTCACCCACAGCCCCTCAATGAATCCTTACCTTATTCTCGAAAAAACCGTCAACCTGAAGGATCATTCCCCCCCACCCCACCCCGCATCCAACCCACCCCAAAATCCTATATGCACCACAAATCCCAACATAATGGGAAATGTTTGACAGCCACAGCCCAGGAAATACAGTTTCTCCCAGAATCGAGAGATTTCTGGCAATGTAAGACATGGACGGAACACCGGAGACATTTAGGCCAAAGCACACCCACCACATATGACGAAGTCAATTTAGGCCCATATTTCAAAGAATGAGGAAACTACACTCATCGGCCTGGATGCGCTACAAAAATAAGTGAAGCCCGCTGTTCTCGGAAGGAAGAACAAACACTGACGATCTCTTTGTCTGTTTCCTCCATCCCATCTAACTATAGATTTGATATTATTTCCACATAGTTATCCTTAGTGTTTTCATTTTTTTTTTTATTGTTTTTCTTTTTTTTTTTACTTTTCTGACTGCTGCTTCTTTCCATTCCCCGTCTTATTACAGATTCTTATTCCATCTCATCTTTATTGACATGAGTTATATTTACTAATGCCATAGTTTTCATTACATTGCTAGCCATAGCTTCTTCTTCCTCTTCCATCCTACCTCATTACAAATTATAAACTTTGCATAGTTCCCACGTGTATCAAATTTAAAAACAATATGAAAATAAAATCCCTTCATGTTAATCCAACAGAAATGTGGGCTATTTGGAACCGCAGAAATTTATAGGGGGAGGTTTTAAAACTAATTAACAAATCACATGAAAGTGATTTTCTATTCTCTTAAGCATTGTTCAGGGATGAGCTAAGATTGGTTCCTCGATGTGTTTTTTTTTGAAAGTTTCTCGACTCCGGGACTGCTTTCGCATTCACTGCTACCGTAACTGTTGAGCATTCACTTGTACATATTGTTAAACACCCTTGCTTTTGTGTGGTATGAAATTCATATGTTTCAAAACACTCTTGGGAATATAGTATGTTGATCCTGTGCAAATTTTTTTTAATGAAATAGCACGTTGGCTTATTTCTGAAGTAGCAACTCCATTTTCTATGAGTTAGTGTATTAGTAGGTTATAAAACCTTTGCTTGCATTAATTTAAGATCCAGGGAGAAGCTGTGTCGACTTTTCACTCACA
>CM018900.1:16780607-16785607 GCA_009663005.1 Actinidia chinensis
ATTTGTCAAACCTGCTCTCTAGTTAACCCTTTGGTTAGCGACCGCGATATTATCTTTAGACTTCCCATAGTCATAGAGATACTCTTTGTTAGGGCAGTTGCTTCACGGTATTATGTTCTAACGACAATAATATATCATAAAGAACTATACCGTTATAACAACTTACTAAAAACATGTGCCCTTCCAATTGCTATTGACAGATATAACACAATGTATACCTATTGATGGCACAAGGTTTTGCACTTTGGAATATCTTCTAAAAATTACAAGCCACCTGCTTCTGCTCCTGCTTGACCAGGCAATGAACTCAGCTTCCATTGTGGATCTAGCAATAACGTTTGTTTAGAGTTCCATGACACTGCAGCCCTACCAATAGTAAGACATATCCACTTGTGGATTTTGAATCTTTACTATCTGAGATCCGTTTGAATCACAATATCCTTCCACCACAGCAGGATACTTAGTATAATGCAATCCATAATCCTTTGTGTATCGTAAGATACCTAAGTACTCTAACGATAGCTTTCCAGTGCTTCTCCCCAGGATTACTTGAATCTACTCAATTTGCTTAACTGAGTATGCAATGTTCGGTCCCGTGCATTTTCATCAAATACATTAAACTGCCAATATCTGAGAAGACTTGGCAACTGAGATCACACCTTCTCCAGATTTCTTGGTGAGATGTCGATTGACATCCACATGTGTGTTTGCTACACCATCACTATTCTTGTCAAATTTATCTAGAAAGTTTTCTCAATTATGAGATTTTGACACGAATAGTCCTCCAAATGTTCTAGTGATCTTAATCCCTAGTATAACATCTGCACCCCTAATCTTTCATATCAACTGAGGTCAACATCTTTTTTGTACCTTGTCATGTCCATCATTACTACCAATATTAGCATGTCATCTACATAAGGCAAATAATGACATATTCTTTTTCAGTGTTCTTTACATCGACACACTTCTCACATTCCTGATTTAAATCCCTTGATAACATGTACTATCAAATTTTCATGCCATTGTTTTGGTGCTTGTTTCAATCCATACCAGGATTTACTAACTTGCAACAACTTGTCCTTTATCTTTCCCAGGAGCTACAAATCCTTCAGGTTGCTCCATATAATTTCTGTCTCTAATTCCCATTTAGAAAGGCAGTTTTAAAACATCCATTTGATGATTTTCAGATTATTAACGGCTTCTATGCTTATTAACATGCTTAATGGATGTTATCCTTTTACAGGTGAATATGTGTCAAAGTAATCAAACCCTCTTTCTGTCTATCTCCTTTGACCACAAGTCGCGCCTTGGTTTTATCAATTGACCACCGCTTTCACTTCCTCTTGAATATCCACTTATATCCCAAGGGTTTTGTAGCAGGAGGAAGATCTACCAATTCCCTAGTTGTGGTTTTGAAGAATGGACTCATTTCACTTGTTCATTCGGTCCGCTTTCCATTGAGGTGCTTCAGGACAAGACATTGCTCCTTAAAGCTTTGAGGCCTCACTTTCTAACATAAACGAAAAATGTCAAAATTCAGGACCAAAAGATGTAGACGTTCGCGCCCTCTTGCTACGTCTAGGTTCATCTTCATTGTCCTCTTCTATGGAATTCTTGTGACCACATTTTCATTAGAGTGGTTCTTTTCAAAGAACTTGATTCTTGTGCATTCTTGTAAGAAATATATTCTCAAAGAAACTTGCATGCCTTGACTCGATCACGGTGTTTTCATTAATGTCAGTATTTCTACTTTCACAAGATCTATATGCACTACTGTTGTGTTCATACCAATGACAACACGTCCACTGTCTTTGGCCCCATTCTGACGTTCCCCTTTGGGGTAGGGACCATTATTTTGCAAGACACCCCCACACCTTTAAGTTTTATAGTATGACTTTTTCCTTTCCATTAACTCATAAGGTGTTTTCTCTAATTTTTTATGGGGTAACTTATTTATAAGTAATTAGCGGTCAGAATCGCTTCCCCCCACATTTTGTGGTATCCAGAACTAATCAATAAGCATTCATCATCTCTTTTATGTACGGTTTTTTAAACTTCCAGCAATACCGTTTGTTGCTGGATAATAAGGGAGTAGTTTGATGATAATTCCTGTTCACACAGGAATTCACAAAGGTGATCATATTCACCACCCCTATCACTATCCAAATCTTATCTTTTTGCTTAATGATTTTCCACTTCAATTTTGAAGATTTTAACATCTCCACCGCCTCATCCTTGCTTCTAATGAGGTACACATAACTGTATCTAGTACATCATCAATCAGGTCACAAATACCTTTTTCCTCCTCTAGTCTGGACTATTTAATCACACACATCGCTGTGAATTATTCTAGAGGTTCATCGATCTTTATATTTTTAAATGAATCGACTTAATTTTGCTTCCACGCAAATTTCAACATTTGTGATTAGGATTTATTTTCACTTTAGGTAACAAGTTCAATTTAACTATTTCCTTAATGTTTTTCATATTCACATGTCCTAACTTCCGTGCCATAATAAGAAGACTCAGCAAGTAACAGAAGGAGTAGCATTCCTTAGTCATTTTTTGAAACATTGGAGAACATACATTGAACTTAACACCCGATCAGACACATAACCTTCCCAATGTAAACCCCATTCTTAAGCATTCAATGTTGTCTGACTCAAAGACTAACTTAAACCTTGCTTACTAACCAATGATCCTGAACACTAATTCTTTTTATGTCTGGCACATACAGGAACTTTTTTTGAGTGAGTTGTTCTCTCAGACGTCATCTTCAGTATGACCGTCCCTTGACCCACTACCTTGAACTTGAAGGATTCCCCAGGTAATTTGTTCCCCAGTCGCTGGCTCTTTGAAAGAAGAGAACAATTCTCTGTCATATCATACGGCGTGTAGCGCCATGTCCACCCCCCACTGCCTTGGGTTGGCTACCCACCAGTTGATTTCAGACACCACCGCACATAGGTCCCAAGTCTAAAATGTCATATTACCTGCTCTACTTCATCAAGTTAGCTCTAGCATCCGCTTCTTCTTGAACTTTCCTCTGAGGAGCTCGGCTTTTGCATCATTTGCCGATGTCCAGGCTTGCCACAAAATTATAGCAATTCCTCGAACTTTTGAGTAACAATTGCCCCCCAAACTCTGCCCTGGTCCACTGAGCTTCCTCTTCTTTTCTGGTTTCCCATCTTATACTGTTGTTCCACCACCTTGGCTTGACCTCCATGTAGTAGCCCCCTTTCTGTCATTCAAGCGTTGTCCTCTCCCCCCTTCCTGTTTTTTTTTTTTTTTTATTTCAATTCTCTCAGCGGACTATAAGAATCCTCGAACCTGCCCTTTCGCTTGTGTTCAATAATTTGTGAGTCCCTCCATGAAGGTGGCAACTTCTCATTATCACGCCAACTTGAACTTTCTTGCAAACGAGAATACCTCCCTTCGGTCGCTAGTTCATGAAGGATTCGTTGGAAGTCTTGCACTTGGGCATGACCTCTTAAGAATCCACCATCTTAAGTCCAAGAACCGCCAATCAAAATTTCTTGGCAGCCGGCATCTTCAACCTGTACTCTTGTCAAGTGATCCCACAACAATTTTGACGTAGGCAGCGGACTGTACACTTGTCAACGTCTTGTCAAGACCGGGCAGAATATAGTGTTCGTGCATAGGAGTCCCCGTGCTTCCATGCTTGCAAACCCTGCCACGGTATAGGATCTTGCTCCGTTTCTGACAGCGTAGGAGCCTCCTCTTGCAAATATTTTATGCAAGCCCAAAGTCGTCCAATAAACAGCATTTTCTGCTGGCCAGTACTGAAGTCTGGCCCCTGAACTTTCGGTCTCTCCCCCTGTCCAGTCACTAGCGGCACTACGGTGCATCCGCCGAAGTGGTACTCCCACTAGTCTGTCTGTGTGCTAGCAACACCCCAGTCACATTCACGTTGTCATTCAGATTAAGCCATTTTTCAGAAGTATTGTGATCTACAAATAAAAACCAAATTGTGTAAGTTTCACAATATATTGATATTCAATTCCCTAAATATTGAAAACTATATATTTTTTTTTTTAAAAAAAAAATCGTAGTCAATCTTTAAGAATTTAGAGATCAATCTGTAATTTTTGGAAATTTTAGGGTAATAAACTGTAATAAAAAACTTTAACAGTCAAATTGTAATTTTAGGAAAATCTAAGGTCAAATAATAAGTACATAAATTATCTGGTGTAAAATAGTAAATATTAAAATGCTGGGTTTAAACTGTAATTACTACTATTTGGAAAGAAAAGAAATACAGTAACTGTTAAGCCGAATGAATGAGAATGCTAATAGAAATAAACTATTAACTATTTAGTTACTATGTGACCGAATATTACTATTACTTATTTAATTACTAGTTGAATCTTATTACAACTATATTAATTATTGTATATGACTATTAACGCTTTTAAAACCAAATTTTAATGGAAAGTATGAAACCGAAAAAACCGCATTTAACTGCATAATTACAGATTTTTTTTTTTCTTTTTTTAACTACAATAATTCAAGATTCTTAAATGTTTCAGTTTAAAAAATTTATTTCAAAAAAGTTTTAAGAATCTGCTAACAAAGCAATTTAATGAAGCGTAACAAAGCAGTTTTTTTTTTTTTTTTTTTTTTTAACTATTGTCACAGCCAGCCCCTTATTCTCCGAAACAGAGCATATTTTTCAGTTTAGTGAAACAGAAGATTTTTAAATTCCTTATTTTCAAACATTGTCACAAAGCAACTTAATCAGAACAGTTTAAAAAACTTCTGCAATAACAACTTCTGATTTTTTATTTTATTTTATTTATTTTTTATTATTATTAAAACAGAAACTGATAGAAAAAAAAATTTTAGAACTCAAAAAATTTCCGTAACAGAAACAAGTTTAAAATTTCAGTTTTAGAAATTAATATCAAAACAGAAACAGCAACAAGTTTAAAAAATTTCAGTTTTAGATATTAATATTAAAGCAGTATTAGCTCCAAACA
>CM018900.1:16813107-16815607 GCA_009663005.1 Actinidia chinensis
TCTGACGGTCAAGTCAGGTGACCAGGAGTATGTAGAGTAGAGAGATAAAGTGCAACAATGGTTGTATCCAGGCCTGAGGCCGGTAGAAGGAGACCTTGTCATGTAAGTCAGGAGGAGATCTAGGCGTCTCACTTTATTTTTTTCCGTACCCATTTTCTTGCGATTACGAGGTTGGTTTGAATACAAAATTCAATCTTGGAAATAACGCATCCCACTTTTTTTTACTATACAAGGCTTCAATCGAGAGATCTCTATTGGAGCAGGTACTATTCAAGAACAATTAGCAGATCTCGATTTACAAATTATTATGCATGATATACTGGTAGATTGGAAAGAATTAGTGGAAGAAGGTACCACAGGGAATGGATGGGAAGATCAAAAAGTTAAATTATTTTGTTAGACGCATGAAATTAGCTAAGCATTTTATTTGAACAAATATAGAACCATAATGAATGATTTTGTCTCTATTACTAATTCTTCCTCCCGAGTTGAGACGGGTCCATAAAGTAATATTAAACAATATAATTCAACAATATAATGATTTCTAAGCTATATTTCTAATCGTAGTATAATATTTTATTTAAGTATATTGTATAATACTCTTGTCTATTAATTTTAATTTAATTAGGACTTGAATCAAAGTTTTGAAAAATATCAAATCCATTTTTGTTCTTGCTCTTTCCTCCCTTATTCTTGTTCTAACAAAGGAACAAGAGAAAAGAGGGATTAGTCACATATTTGATTGTATCCGTACATTTCCTTGTAAAATAGTGCATAAAATAAGGTTTCTTAACGACTTATTAGTAATTAACATTCATTTTAAAAACCCTTAGAGAATTGTTTTAATAGTAGTGCTAGAGATACTTTATAAAATATCGTATAAATTAGAGGATATTGACGAATCAATTGGTGTGATTTTAGTGAAACTATGGACCGAATCACTCCTAACAATTCAAGAAAAATTAAAAGAAACTTGAACCATTGAAAAAGGGAAACTAAATTAGATGGAACCATAGAATAGGTTTGGTTTGATTTAGGCTCCGTTTCGTAATGCTTAAAAGTCAAATTTTTTTTAAGTTTAACTTTACTTTAGATAAAAATAAGCAAATAAGCAAAAATAAAAAAATAAAATAGTCAACTCTGACTGTTTTTTTGCTTATTTTAAGTAAAAAAATCAGTCAAAAAACTCAAATAAACTGGTTCCAAACGGAGCCTTAGTTTCATTGTTCCAAAATTATCCAATTTATCATAAAATAATTTAAGAATGCAACAAATCTAGTCTAATATATTTATCTTTTTGACATAAGAGTACTTTACTAATAAAATAAAAGTTAGTGCTTTTTTGTATATGAAATGTGGTATTTATATATGGTACCCATAATTACAAATTATATATTTATATAATTACAATAGTTACGGTTTTGTGCGGTTTAAAATTAAAACCACGACCTCAAAATTGCAAACCAAACCGTCGTCTTACAGTCTTTTATTTGTAAATCAAAACCAGATCGTTTGATTAAAAAACAGAACTAAGTCATACAGTTCAGTTTGGTCTAGATGGTTTTTTCATTGAATCAATTTCTTTAATCACTCTTTGATATAAATTAGGGGCCTACTTAACATGTGAATATGAAGACCTTTTTGTTGGTTAAATTTAGGTAAATTACACAAATATCTCATGAGGTTTCTAATTAAGCAACTCTTAAAAATTATGCTGACCTCCCCTTTCAAACTATGATGGTTAACAGAGGCTAACGGCATGGAAAAATAACAAAATTACCCCTTGCACGTTTTACATCTATAATATAAGAGACAAATATTTTTGAATCTTTTCAACTATCTCCCACTATCTACGGGTGGAACACATTTAAATTAATTTAATGGTTGAGAGTTCACTTGAAAATATTTTTCTCCCCAAAAAAATATCACTTTCTTTTTCTCAAATATGTGGGGCCCACATAGGTTGTGATCCAGTGATCAAAAAATCTCTAAATCTAGGCATATTTTTTATTTATTGAATTTTTTTTAGTGGGACTCACAAAAAAACTAATACACCAATTTCTTTCCTCATTTCTCCCAAATTAGCAATATTTTTTTTTAAAATTATTATACTTTTAAATTTATTCTCCATTTTGTATCAATGTCTCTCTGTACATGTAAGCAATATATCTCTTATCTGGCGTTAATATCTTATTTATTTTTTAAGTTGTAAAACTCTAATAAGTATGCTTAAAATGTGATTTTTTTTTAGCGTAGTACTAATGTATAATAATTTATTAATTGAAGATATTTTTGTTAGAATATCTTCTAGTCTATAAAGACCTTTTTGTTGGTATATCCTTTGCACATTAAAATTTTGTCTAAAAGATGAGGAAAAAAAATCACTAAAGAATAAATTTTTTAAAAAACAATCATTTTTACTCAATAAAATTAGCTAATTTTGTTGTCCTTGGTGAATATGTTTTGTAAATTTAAATAATTTTTTTACATTTACAACTTT
>CM018900.1:16945607-16948107 GCA_009663005.1 Actinidia chinensis
CCTAATTGGTGTGCAAGGACTTGATTGCTGCTGGTGAACAAATCTGATTTTGAATTGTGTAACTTTTAATAGTTGTTGTAAAGGTAAGTAAAGTATAGTAGTCACTTGCCATCTCTCTTGTTGGTCTCAATTTGGTTCCACACTTCGATTGGTGGAATTGCCTTGGTTTGCTTTGATTGGCCAGTGATTGTTTGAATCTGGTATGAACTTCAATTGCAATTCAAATTCAAGGCCCGGTAATCACATCCTGATGGCGCAGCCATTGATTGATAAGATTGAAATTATCCAGTTCAGAAGCCTCAAGTGAAGCTTCAAGGACTTTATTTGATTACGATTTATTGGTATCTTGCCTATTTCGATTATGATTTTAGTTTCCTATTTTATTTAGGGTATAGCCTATAAGATGACATTTCAATCATTCGAGTTTGATTAATAGACTTAGTTGATTTGAGAATTCAGGCGGTGGCCCTCAGTGCATTGTTCTTCCTTTTCTCTTGCCTACATTCTGCACCACTTCCGCATTGATCGTACCACTTGGTTCACTTCAAATCAGATCAGCTTGTTTAGGTTACCTCAAATCAGCCACGAATTGATTTGATTTACTTCAAATATGTGATCGGGTTGATTGTGCGACTCGACTCTTCATGGGAACTGTTCACCTTTTCAGATTATGGTGCAATTGTTCTCAAAACTATTCAATTAGGTGCGACTAATATGATTGATTTGTGTTTAAGTATAGAATAGTAGGTGTAGTGAGTAGGGGGCAAGTAATTAGTACAGTTAATAATTAGGGGAGTTTTATATATAATATTTATAATATATATATATATATATGAGATTACATATGTGTATTAGGGTTAAGCTGATAACTATAATCTCACATTTTCCTAACCTTCATGGTATCAAAGCAAGTCTTCCATGGCCACCGACTGTCACTGCCATACTCCACCATCATAGCCAACCCTTGCACCACCATCAAACCCCTCTCTCTCTTTTAATTTATTTTCTGAATCCGACACCGTTTCGGCATTGGTCAACACTATTCAGACACTGTTTATCATTGTTCGACAATGTTCTACATTGTTCAATACTGTTTGGTACTATTTCAAAACTATTTGGCACTATCAGCACTTGTTGGGCACTGTTATGTCAATATTCGCCACTATTGGGTATTGTTTTGCCTATTCGCCACGGTTTTGCTATATGTTTGATAGCCTACAGTCAACTTCTCGACTCTCATTTGGATTCCTAGTTCATTTCAGAGAACCATATCGACTTTGATGTTTGATAGTGGCTCGTTGCCCAATCACTATGGTATAATTTCGCTGGTTACGTCGTCGTTGTTGTATTTTCGTTAGTTGTTTTGTTGCTGTTCATGTTCTTGTTATTCGTTGTTAGTTACTTGTTATTCTGTCCCTCCTGCTATTGGTAGTTGGCTATTTTGGTTATTTATTAGTTACTAGTTGAGTTGTTTCTATGGAGATAAAATACGTGGATGTTTTTGTCACTTCTGGTACGGGTAGTTCTACTTCAGGTTCTGATTCCGCTGCTGGTTCTAGTTTTATATGTCTATTACAGCTATTAGGCTTAATGGGCGTAATTATCCGCATGAGACAAATTTGTTGAGGTATATTTGATGGCTAGAGGGCTGGATAAGTATTTGATTTATGCTCCTCCGGATCGTAAGAATCCTTCTTATCTAGCATGGATATGCGAGGATGCTAAGATTCAACTTCGTATGTGAAATAGTATGGAGCCTTAAATTAGTAGCACTTTGATATATTATACTTCGGTCAAACAAGTGTTGGATCAGGCTAAGGAGATGTTTTCTAGTGTCGGTAATCTACAACGCACCTATAATCTTCATCAAACATTTTTCTCTCTTACTTTTGGTGACATATTGCTTGCGGATTATTATGGGCGATTTCGGGCGGTTTGCTAGGAGATCAGATTGAGTGATCCTATTTCCACTGATATTGTTGCCATGGAGCGACAGCGAGAGTCCATGTGGGTGGCTCATTTTCTTTCAGGTCTTTCGACCTCCTTTGATAGTGCTCGGTCTCAGATTCTTGGAGCTAAGGAGCTCCCCTCCCTTAGTGAGATTTTTAGTCATCTCCGTCAGGCTACTTTACCATATGATGCTCCTTCTCCTATCGATCGATCAGCGTTAGCTACTTCTGTTGAGTCAACTCATCCCTCAGGCCTTATCGTCCCCCTGGTTTTGGCCGCAGTTGGCCTAATCATCCCGGCACTGATTATCCTCGTGAAAGTCGTGGTTTTGGTGGAGACCTTCTCTCATGTTGCTAAGATTGGGTCCGTACAAATCCTTATCTCTCTTGCTTACAGTCTTGGGTGGCTTTTATTTCAATTAAATGTGAAAAATGTGTTTCTTCACGGTGATCTCGACGAGGAAGTGTACATGGAGCAACCTCCTGGATTTGTTGCTCAGGGGGAGAAGGGTCAGCTTTGCCGCCTTCATAAGGATCTTTATAGCCTTAAG
>CM018900.1:16965607-16968107 GCA_009663005.1 Actinidia chinensis
CTTTGAATTTTTGGTGGTCTTGTTGTTGGACTCTCGAGTTTTTGATTTTGGTTTGTCAGCCATTGTTGGAGCTTCGTGCTTCTGCTGAACTGGGTCATCTTTGGCCCATTTACTCCTGATGAAATGGGTTTGGGGCTCCCCGTAAATAGTTGCATAAGGGTTCTGCCCCCCAGGCCTTTCTGCTGCCGAGGTAGGCTCGAGGCAGTGGGTGGGTCTAATCGTTGTTTTTTGAAAGTAGGTAGCCTTATTGGGGCAGATTCGATGCTTTCATCAAGCTCGTCTAAATATGCTCCTAAAAGCTCATCACAACTGTATGGCTAACCTCGTTTGAACTGTCTTGCTTCTGTTTTAAGACCATGGAGTTGAACCGAGGTTCCTAACGATGAAGCTTTGGAATGGTATAGGGCAAACACGGCATCCCAGCGAATGTTCACATAGAGCGTCCCAAACCAAATGAGATTGCCCGTCTGATGGAGGGCAATGAGGGACGGATCCCAGTTCGTATTTGGTTGATCCACCAGGCTGGGCTTCGATTCCCAATCAGCCCGATGCTAAAAGAGGTGATGGCACGCTGCCACCTCACCTTCATGCAAGTGTCCGTCAATTTTGTTTGAACCGTGCTTGCGGTGGACGCGTTGATGCGTCAAATGGAGAAAACCTTCAGTGCCGAGAACCTAATGTGCGTCTACACTGTTGTACAAACGAAGAAAGAGCCCAGCACACCCCTTCTTTTCAGGTAATCACTATTTGTGCCTTAGGAACTCCCGCAAGCCACATACGAGGTTGGTTACTGATAGCCCAAACAAGGACTTGTTCCTCAATGAGTTTGTATTGATTTTAGAAAATTGGGAATTTCGAACTGGGGACAATGGTCTCCGGTCTTTCCCGAGGTTCAACGGCTGTTTGCCTGACAGTGAGTACTCTTCCCTACTGTATCTATAATCATAATATTTGCAAAAAATTTTGCCGATACAGATACTTACTTATGTTGCTGTGCAGATTTCAATGACAGATTCAAACGTAGGTCTAAGAATTGTAAGAAGGACAGTGAGTACTCTTCCCTACTGTATCTATAATCATAATATTTGCAAAAAATTTTGCCGATACAGATACTTACTTATGTTGCTGTGCAGATTTCAATGACAGATTCAAACGTAGGTCTGAGAATTGTAAGAAGGCCATTCACGCTGTGAATAACAGAAAAGCCCCAAGGAAGGTATCCGACGTTCTCCAATACGAGCCGATTTACGGGCACGTGATTCCTCACAAGGCTGAAGAGGATATTAAAATCGGTCATCCTTCCCTGCGCATAGAAGAACGAGCTCCACGGTGTGACGCCTCCAGCTCGGAGAGGTCTAAAGCACCGCCTAGCGCAAATCCTCAAACCATCCCAGCTCAAGATTGGGAGGAAGCTGATACGGATACTTACTTTTGTTACTGTACAGATTTCAATAACAGATTCAAACGTATGTCTGGGAATTGTAAGAAGGCCATTCACACTGTGAATAACAAAAAAGCCCCAAGGAAGGTATCCGACGTTCTCCAATACGAGCCGATTTACAAGCACGTGATTCCTCACAAGGCTGATGATGATATTAAAATCAGTCATCCTTCCCTGCGCATAGAAGAACGAGCTCCACGGTGTGACGTCTCCATCTTGGAGAGGTCTAAAGCACCGCCTAGCGCAAATCCTCCAACCATCCCAGCTCAAGCTTGGGAGGAACACCTCACCTCAAGCTCGTCAACCTACGTTTCTCCGGAGTCCTCGGATAGTGAAGAGGAGGGCGAAAAAGCCGTCAACCAGCTCATAGCCTCATGCTAAACACAAGGCGGAATCCCATGGTCCGCGTGATCGACATTGGAGTTCCAGACTCGCCAATCTCCATTTTGAGCTTAGAGAAAGAACACTCCGACAATCTTGCCCACGATCCCCTGCAGCCCGCGAGAGAAGTTGAGATAGTCCATTATTTCAGGGAGGCTCACGATTCGGGCACGAGATCGGAGGACAACAAATTGGTGAGGTTTAGGACTCTGGGGCAGTGGCAAAAGAAGACTACGCTAGCTACTAACTCCCCTGCCACAGCAACTCCCCCCGTCCGCCAAGTTCCTCACCTAGTCATTGACCCGATTTTGGAACTAGCCAATACAGTGATGGGGTTTGTCCGAGCTCCTCGAAGCATCCCTCCAGCAAATGAAAGGGGAAAGAAACTACGGCAGGCCCATCCAAGAGGTCCAGGAGGAGGACTAAAAGAACAAGCTCGACCCTACATCCATCATCAGATGCGGATGCCGAGCTGTGGAAGCCTGAGTTCGCCATTGTCGAGCTCGACAGGAAAATAACAGTGGCTATCTCTACCAAGGACCGTGACACTAGCTTGGCTCTTGCACCGGCAATCATGCTGCCGAAAGACATTACTGACCTGGCAGAGAAGAGCTCGGACGCCATCAGGGATCTGATGGTGAATCGGTGATGTAGCAAGTTCAGGTAATCATTATGATC
>CM018900.1:16983107-16988107 GCA_009663005.1 Actinidia chinensis
TGCACCTTACCTAGGTGCCTTGTCCCCCCCACCGGGGTGCGCTGCAAAGTACGGTCGCTTGGCAAGTCATCGTGGATTCCCATCTCTCCTCCCCTTGTTGTGCACAACTGGAAGAGATCACCATCACTTATCTTGAGCGAAAGAGATTCGTTCCGGCGACGTACGCCTGTCGTGTACATCTACTCGTCTCTCTCCTCTGAGGTTCTCACTGAACATCCGCACTGGTGCACCTTTCATGTCTGGACCAGGATTCCGACGTATCCCAAAGCAATCTCCTTGCGCTTCTGTTCACTGTGGATCCTCAAGACATCCATCAGGTCTCCTGCAGCTTGCTTGCGTGCCTCTGTTGCAACGGGTGTTCTTTAGTCCATCCATCTTGCTAATACCACTGGGACCTATGTCGGACACAGCTCTCCTGTCTGGACATTCTCCCTCAGTTGTATAGCCTTCCAGTCTTCCTTCTCCTTGCAGTTTCTCCTATTTCCCATTGGAAAACTCTTAGTGTTCCTCACTAGCTCAGAAGCTTCATCGCTTCGACTCCTGCATCTCAATGAAACATGCCTTACCCCGGTCACCTTCATGATCTCCCGTCTGCGGAAACCAGACTGTCCTTTGCCAACAATCGCGTCGTTAGCCACCGAACAAGTCCCTCGCATGCTACATTGTAAGAACACCTCTCGTCTCCTGCACAATGGTAGCAATTCCTGAATCAGAATCCAGTCTGACTCTTCACTGGCCCTTCATCTTCATCTGCCATGCCACCTGCTGCTAGTCCTCTCCTCCAACAGCCCTCATTTGCTGTTTTTTCTTCTCTTGTGTGTCCTCTGAAGGACTGATCTTTGTGCTTTGTTCCTTGGCAATTCTTCTTTGTCCCTCTCTTGTCGCAATAAAAGCACTTAAAAGTGCGACCTCTGAATTTTTGGCCGCCCTCCGCCATCATCTGCCTTGACCGCTCTTCTCCTAGCCTCCGTTTCTTGGCCTCTTCTTCTTGACCTCTCCTGAGACCTCTTCTCTCTGGCCTCTTCTCTGACCTCTCCTGAGACCATCTTTGCTCTGGCCTCTTCTCTTGACCTCTTCCTGTGGCTCTCTGGAACTCGCTCGTTTGTTCCGCCACTGTAGTTCCCTCTCTGACGCTTCAACACCAGCCTCCTCATAAGACTTTGTTCTGAGATGTCCTGTCTCCCGGACATCTCCTCCATTTGGTCCACAAACCCTGAGCACTCGTCTCATCCGTGCTACATTTGGAACACTCCTTTGTTCAATGCATTGTCGATCTGCCCTCTCGTCTCACATCGTGCTACATGAAGAACAAACCTCTTGTTCAATGCATTGTCTGATATGCCCAATCAACTTCCTGTTCATCTCATTCCTCATCCTGGTTTTCCTGTGGCGTATCTGCATCTGAAGCTTGATCAGGGCTCCAAATCACTCCGCCTTCTTTACTTCTTACTTCTTTCTCTACTTTTTACTTACTTTTCTCCAAATGGAATGCAAAATCTCTGAAAACCGACCCACCTGCGGATAATCCGGAATGGCCGAGAAAACTTCAGACATGGCTTCTGGCAAAAAATCGACACTTCTGGGACCCAATTGTTAAATCATGAACTTCAGGGACTAAATTGAAATTTTCAATTTTTCCAGGGACCTAATTGCAATTTCCCAAAGTCCCGGGAACCAAACTGCAATTTTCCCAAACTTCAGGGACCAAATTGAAAATATCAAAAGTTCATGGACCAAAAGTGTAATTTTTTTTCATTTTTCGGGCACTGCTGGTCAAACAACGTTCAACGTTGAGCAGTGCACAGTCAACTGCTGTTTCGGTCAACAGCTGGCTTGGTCATGCGGTCGCGGCTGGTCGCGCGGTCACGCTCCCGGTCAAACGGGCTTAAAGTTCAACGGCCTTCATGTTGCTGGTCAACGCACAGATTGCCAGTCCAACGGCTCCAAATCGGTGCGTGCTCACACGGATCGGATTGATCTGGCGCGGCTTGCTTCTTCACGCGCGTCGCGCCGTGTGGCCGTGCGGATGTCTTCGGCTGGTCGCGCCTGGGCTGGGGCTCTGGGGCGCGTTGCACGCGTGCAGCGTTGGTTGCCGAGGTCGGGCCCACCTCTCCCCCTTGTAAAGTGCGCTTTGGCTGTCTCTTTCAAGTGGCTGGCTGTCGATTGCCGCCACTCGCCTGGCGCGTGGGGGCGCGTGCGGTTGAGTTGGCGCGCGTGCGGGTGCGCGGACCCTTCCTCAAAGCGCGCGTGCGTTCGCTTGGGCGCAATTTCCGGGCGCGTGGTAGGCCGCGTGGCGCGTCGATTCACGCGCTTTCTACTCCTGGGGGGCGCGTGGTCGCCGTGGAATCTGACGCTCCGACCTTCAATCGGCGCGTGAGGGCTCGTTTGGAGTCCGATTTTGACTCCGTTTGGTGCTGAGCTTCGTATCAAGAGACGAAGGTGATGGTATGCTCAAAGTCTCAGTTTTGAGCAATTCGAATTTGGGTCGAATTCGAGATGTACTCCGGTGGTACTCCGGTGAATCTCGGTGACTCGAACTTTTGGCTCTGATACCAATTGTTTTGTTCGCTAAACGAGTTACCAGTCATCGTCCACCAACTCAACCACACCACTAGACAAGATATACTTGGTTCGGCCAATCTGCCTATCCACGTAGAGTAACAAATATTCACTATCAAGATGAATTACCATAAAAAAAAAAAGAGTACATAGGGAGGAGCTCATCTCCACTCACCTCTCAAGCACTCTCTCATCTCTCACCATCTCACTGTCTATCTCTCAGACTCACAGCTACCATTCTAAAAAGGCCCACTCTCTGCAGACCTCTGTGCTCTCTGTGCTCTCACCCGCACACTAGCATCCCTCATCACCCCTCTGCACACAGCTTCTGCTGTTTGCCCCCACAAAGCCAGCCCCCAACCCTTACATTTCCTCTCACCCACTGCTTCTTCTCTCTGGCACCTCTCTGTATTTAATAGGCCACCATAGAGACGATGAGCCACGCTGAGCTAACACATTGCCTCCGTCTTTGAACAATCTTCAGCAGCTTTGCTTCTCTCCTCTGCCATTCTTTTCTCTTTCTTCCTCAGCCTCTATTAGAGACTCTTCTGTCTCTGATGACAATCTTACCAATGGAATACGGCTTCTGGAAGAGGAATTGAATGCCTGAAGGATGAATGAGTTTGGCTTGGGCTTGGGCCTGGGCCCAATAGTGTGGACTCCATTGGGCTTCAATGGGCTGGACCTCCAACATAATTTACACCCAAGGAAAAAACAACTAGATTAGTTCATCAATAGACTCACCAATTTATTTAGAATATCTAAAATAGAGAGGAAAAAAAAAAGAACAATCCGAACAAATTAAATGAACAAGTATGTGTTCTTATGTAATATAAGAGCGTGTCTGTGCACGCGCATGTCTTGTTGACATATGAATAATAATATATTTCCTTTTTTTACTGATTATATATGCATACGTATCTATTTTTGTGCTGGCCTGTAAATGAGATAGAGTTAGGAAGCGGTTCTCTCTACCTCTGATTATACGTGTACGCAGGAGCGCGTATATACATCAGTTTGTGAGAGGAAAAAAAAGATATAGAGGGAAAGAGGGCATGTCTTATATATGTAATATATATACATACATTTCTATCCAATAACGACAAAAAAAAAGAGTGCAATTGGAGAAAACGAGAGTGTATAAATATACACACATTGATGTTGATAGGCAAAGTTGGTGCTGTTAAATATACACAACAGAACTAAGGTCAAACTAAGAAACTTGGGTAGGCGAGCAAAGGCATAACGAGGAATGGGTTGTGGATGGGAGTTGTTTTTTCAACAAAATTGTGATTTATAGGAGCGCTTGGACATGACAGGGAAGCCGGAAGGTCCAGGGACATAGCCGACCGATTCATAGGATGTGCCACGGTGGTGGTTGTAAGGACAATAAAGAGGTACATATGTTGGTGAGATCAGTGTTATAATAGGTATGTGGAACATCTAATCGTGGATTTGATGAGATAAGAAAAGAGGTAGATTGCATTAGGATTGAAATGCTTGGTTGTAGAGAAATGCAAAGATGTGATGAAACACAGTATCTTGAAAAATGAACAGGGATTAAAAGTTCAAATGTAAATTTTTTGGGGGAGGGGAGGACAAAGAAAGTTCAAAAACTACATAGGAATCATAAGGAATCTCAGGGAAGGGTCTCATAATTATCTTAGGGAAAATTACAGTAGTAATCCTTGTAGGTTGCCCTTTGTCACTTGAGTTTCCAATTGGCTTGATTTTGATCTATGGTTTATGAATTTGTGCCAATATGATCTGATTGTTAATTAACAATTTTAATGGGAAAAAAAGGTCACAAAACTTGTATGGGCAAAATAGTTTATTCTCATTTCTGTCCTTCAGCTACCATCCACAATATCCCTAATCACTGGCAACATCATATATCTAACAAGTAATAACCACCATGCCGCCACCACCAAGACGGTAGTATCCCTATGCTATCAAAAACTCCTCCTGCCACCTCCATCTACCTGCTACCACCACCAACGAAACCCTTCCCACCCCCACTACCCCACCATTCCCCCTCCATAAACCAGCCACCACCAATCAAGACGTTCCATCACCCTCTACAACGACCAAAACCCTACTCTGGAAGGAGAGAGGGCGACAAAGATGGCAAAGGGAAAGAAGAAAGTAATGTGATTCCGAGCAAAGTGGACAGCAACGACTCCACCAACACTGCCGCCTATGGATCACGAAAAATAAGAAAAATGAGCAGCGTCAAAAGCATACCTAGAATCAATTGCTTGTTTAACGTAACATTCCATGCCTTGCAAAGATGCAGAGCTTCACTCTTTCCAGCTTTTGAACTCCCACCGATCATACTAAATCCATTTTTTGAGCATCAATTACACTTCCTTAGAAAACCCTATAACTTAAAAGTTGAAAATTGGGTGATAGAATGGAACCTTTTAAGACCCAAAAGGGTT
>CM018900.1:17475607-17480607 GCA_009663005.1 Actinidia chinensis
CCAATATCTGAGAATACTGCAACTGAGATACACCTTCTTCTCCAGTATTCTTGGTGAGATGTAGATTGACATCCACGGTGTTTTAAGCTACACCATCACTATCTTGTCAAATTTATCTAGAATTCTTCTCAATATAATGAGATTGGTGAACAGGATTATTCCTCCAATGGTTCTAGTGATCTTAACTTAATCCCTATATAACATCTGCAACCCCCTAAGTCTTTCATAATCAAACGGTGGAGGTCAACATCTTTTTTGTAGCCTTGATCATGTCATCATTCTCCAATATTAGCATTTCATCTACATATAGGCAAATAATGACATATTCTTTTTCAGTGTTCCTTTACATAGACACACTTACACATTCATTGTTTTAATCCTTTGATAACATTGCACTATCAAATTTTTCATGCCATTGTTTTGGTGCTTGTTTCAATCCATACAAGGATTTGACCAACTTGCAACACTTTCTTTTTCTTTCTTCCCTCAGGAGCTACAAACGCCTTCAGGTTGCTCCAATATTCTTCTTCTAAATTCCCATTTAGAAGAGGCAGTTTTAACATCCATTTGATTAATTTCAAGATTATTAACGGCTCTATAGCTTTAACATTCTTTATGGATGTTATCTCCTTGTTACGGTTTGATATGTGTCAAAGTAATCAACCACTCTTTCTGTCTATATCCTTGACCACAAGTCTCGCCGTTGTATTTATCATTGATCCATCCGCTTTCCTCTCTCCTCGTGAATATCCACTTATATCCCAAGGGTTTTTGTAATGCAGGAGGAAGATCTACCATTTCCATGTGGTTTTGGAAGAATGTACGCATTTCAACTGTTCACGGGGCCTCTGTTCCTTGAGGTGCTTCGGACAAGACATTGCGTCTTAAAGGCTTTGGAGGCTCACTTTCTAACAAAAATGTCAAAAAAGTCAGGACCAAAAGATGTAGACGTTCCCCGCCCTCTTCTACGTCTAGGTTCATCTTCATTGTCCTCTTCTATGGACTTTGACCCACATTTTCAATTAAGTGGTTCTTTTCAAAGAACTTGATTCTTGTGCATTCGTGTAGGAATATATCTCAACAGAAACTTGCATTCCTTGCTCGATCACTGTGTTTTTCATTAATGTCAGGTATTTCTGACTTGTGCAAGAAATCTATGTGCACTACTGTTGTGTGCATAACCATTAAAACACCAAAAGTCCACTGTCTTTGCCTCAATTCTGACTTTCTTTCTTTGTGGTAGGAACCATTACTTTTGCAAGACACCCCCCACACCTTTAAGTATTTAATAGGATGGACTCTTTTCCTTCCATAACTCATAATGTGTTTTCTCTAATTTTTTATGGGGTAAAACTTATTTTAATAAGTAATTAGCGTTCAGAATCGCTTCCCCACAGTTGTTGTGGTAGCCCAGAACTAATCAATAAAGCATTCATCATCTCTTTCATGTACGGTTTTTATACGTTCAGCATACCGTTTGGATGTTGTGGAGAAAAGGGGCATAGTTTGAAGGATAATTCCCATGTTCAGCACAGAATTCACCAAAAGGTGATTCATATTCACCACCCCTACACTTCTTCAAAATCTTAATCTTTTTCTTAATTGATTTTCCACTTTCAATTTGATATTTTAAACATCTCCCACCCAGTCCACCCACCGCCTCATCCTTGCTTCTAATGAGGTACACATAACTGTATCTAGTCCAGTCATCAATAAACGGTCACAAAATATATACCTTTTTCTTCCTCCTCTAGTCTGGACTAGTTTTAAATACCACACAAATCGCTGTGAATTATTCTAGAGGTTCAAGTCGATCTTTCATATTTTTACAATGAAATCGAACTTAATTTTGCTTCCATCCACTCAAATTTCACAGTTGTGATTAGGATTTATTTCACATTTATGTAACAAGTTCAATTAACTAGTTTTCCTTAAGTTTCATAATTCAACCATGTCCTAATCTTCCGTGGCCCATAAATAATAAGACCAAGCAAGTAAGCAGAAGAGTTAGCATGTCTTAATTCATTTTGGAAACTTGGGAAACAATACATGGATCTAAACAGCCCATCAGAACATAACCCTTCCCAATGTAAACCCCATTCTTAGCATTACAAGTTTGGTCTACGAAAGACTAACACTTAAACCCATGCTTAACTAACAGAGTATCCTGACAACTAAAGTCTTTTTATGTCCTGGCAAC
The DNA here is from genome assembly GCA_009663005.1 of Actinidia chinensis. Taxonomy (NCBI): domain Eukaryota; kingdom Viridiplantae; phylum Streptophyta; class Magnoliopsida; order Ericales; family Actinidiaceae; genus Actinidia; species Actinidia chinensis. The sequence continues at coordinate 17,477,808 of CM018900.1, forward strand.
ATACAGTACATTGTTTAGCAGTGGTTGCTTCCTCAGACTTCATCTTCAGTATGACCGTACAACCCTTGACCCACTAACCTTGAACTTGAAGATTTCCCCATGTATATTTGGGTTCCCCATTCGAAGGTCCTTTGAAAGAAGAGAACAGTTCCTGTCACGCAATACATGGGCGTGTAGCGCCAGTTTCCACCCACCACTGCCTTGGGTTGCTTACCCACCAAGTTAATTTCAGACACCACAAGACGCACATAGGCCAGTCTAAAATGTATCTTGTGACCTGCTCTACTCTCTTTCAGTCAAGTGGCTCTAGCTGGCTCTTTTTCTTGAACTTCCTCGGGAGGAGCTCTGTGCTTTTGGCAGTCATTTTGCCGAGTCCAGTCTTGCCACAAATATAGCATTTCCATTCGAACTTTTTGAGATTGAATTGCCCCCCAGAACTCTGCCCTGATCCACTTAGCTTTCTCTTTCTTGTTCTGGTTTTCCATTCTTATGACTGTTTTCCCCCACATTGGCTTTTGACTCATGTGGTAGCCACCCTTTCCTTCTGTTCATTCAAAGCGGTGTCCTCTTCAATTCTCAAGCGACTATAAGATCCTCTAAACTCAAATGCCCTTTCTCTTGTTCTTCAAATAATTTTTGATCCCTCCTGACAAGGTTGGCAACCTTCTCAATTATCACTCCAACCTGAAATTCTTCATGAGAGCCACCCTTCGGCTGCTAGTTCATGAAGGAGTAGTTGGAAGTCTTTGCACTTGTGCCATGACCTTTTAGAATCCACCATCTTGAATTCCAAGAACCGGCGCATCAGAATTTCTTGGCACCGCCCCGTTCATCTTCCAACCTTGTACTTCTTGTCAAGTTGAATCCCACAACAACTTTGCCGTAGGCACGGACTTACACATTGTACACTTGTCTTGTCAACCGTTCAGAATATATTCTTCTTGCATAGGAAGTCCCCGTGCTTCCATGCTTTGCAACAAACCGTGCCCGGTAGGAGATCTTGCTCTTGCTCCGTTTCTTCTGACAAGCGTATGAGCCTCCTCTTGCAAATATTTTGCAAGCCCGAGAGCTTCCGTCAAGTAAACAGCATTTTCTGCTGCCAGTACTTAAGTCTAGGCCCTGAACTTTTCGTTTCTCTCCCCATGTCCAGTCACATAGTAGGTCGGCACTACAGGTGCATACGCCGAAGTGGTACTCCCACTAGTCTGCTGTGTGCTAGCAACAGCCACAGTCACATTCACGTTGTCATTCAGATTAGCCATTTTTCAGAAGTATTTGATTCTACAAATAAAAACCAAATTGTGTAAGTTTCACAATATATTTGATAATTAAATCCCTAAATATTGAAAACTATATATATATATATATATATATATATATTTTTTTTTAAAAATCGTAGTCAATCTTTAAGAATTTAGAGATCAATCTGTAATTTTTGGAAATTTTAGGGTAATAAACGTTAATTAAAAAAAAACTTTTATAAACAGTCAAATTGTCTTTTAAAGGAAAATCTAAGGTCAAAAGACACATAAGTAACATAAATTATCTGGTGTAAATAGTAAATATTAAAATGCTGGGTTTAAACTGTAATTACTACTATTTGGAAAGAAAAGAAATACAGTAACTGTTAAGCCGAATGAATGAGAATGCTAATAGAATAAGAATATTACTAGTTTAATTACTATTTGACCGAATATTACTAATTACTTATTTAATTACTAGTTTAATCTGTATTACACTATATTAATTATTGTATATGACTAGTAACGCTTTTAAAACTCAAATTTTTGAAAGTATGAAACAGAAAAAACAGCATTTAAATGCAGTTAATTACAGATTTTATTTTTTATTTTTTAACTGAAAATAAATTCAAGATTCTTAAATGTTTCAGTTTAAAAAATTTATTTCAAAAAAGTTTTAAGAATCTGCTAACAAAGCAATTTAATGAAGCGTAACAAAGCAGTTTTTTTTTTTTTTTTTTTTAACTATTGTAACAGAGCAGCCCCTTATTCTCCGAAACAGAGCATATTTTTCAGTTTAGTGAAACAGAAGATTTTTAAATCCCTTATTTTCAAAACCTTGTCACAAAGCAACTTAATCAGAACAGTTTAAAAAACTTCTGCAATAACAACTTCTGATTTTTTATTTTATTTTATTTATTTTTTATTATTATTAAAACAGAAACTGATAGAAAAAAAAAAAAATTCCAGAACTCAAAAAATTTCCGTAACAGAAACAAGTTTAAAAAATTTCAGTTTTAGATATTAATATTAAAGCAGTATTAGCTCCAAACAATTTCTGTAAAGGAAAACTGAAATTTTGTAATCAAACAGAAATAAATTAAAATTTGGAAATCTGATTTTAAAATCAATTTGAAATTTAATAATACAAAATCTGGTTTGTTTGTTTTTGTTTTTGTTTTTGTTTTTTTTTTCTCAAAATTTCTTAAACTTAGGATTTCAAATTTGAAGGAAAAAGTTTACAGAAACTACTAGATAGATGATTAAACTGAATCTGTAAACTAGATAGTAATTTTTTTTTTTTTCTGTACGTTTGTTTTTCTTTTGTTCTGTTCAGTATATATAATAATAGGAAAAAAAAATCGAAACCAATAAAATTTCTGTAAGAACAGTACCAAACTGTTCAACAATTTTTTATTTTTTTTTTTTCAACAGAATTTCAGAATCTGAAAATTTTTCTATATTGTTCTTCGACGCGATTCAGCCTTAAGATTGTTATTTCAATTGTTGTTTGAAGAACAATACAGACTTTGAAAAAAAAATAACAATAATATTTTATT
>CM018900.1:17595607-17598107 GCA_009663005.1 Actinidia chinensis
TCAGGTTGTCGTTGGTGAAGGCAATAGGTTGGTGAGCACTAACTGATGGCGAGGAGAGGTTGTATACTACTTCTTCAACTTGCCCACTGGCACTTCAGGCATGTCTTTTTTTGGACGAGCTTGAACATCCCCCATATCCAAATCCTCCATGGATTATCTGTATATCGCCAATCGTGGGCCTGTTGTCCCCATACCTCCTTTTTGGCGAATTAGGTTGTTGGCGATCAGTAACTCCTTAGATACCCCTTCTTGATGAGGTCGGCTATCTGCTCTTTCAACTGAAAACAATCTTAAGTGTTGTGCTAGTGATGTCGGTAGAACTCACAGTATTTGTTCTTTTTTCTTTTGCAAGGATCGGTTTTGATTTTTCCAATCCACTTGATGAATTCTTCGTGCTTGATCTCCGTAAGCACCTGGGCAATGCGTGCATTAAGAGGTGGCAACACCAACTCAGGGCGACGAGGTAGAGTGCGAGGGTGTCTGTCATTGGGTTTTCTTTTCAAATCCAGATATGGTCTCATGTTCCTCGTCTCTTCCCTATGATTAGTTCACTTAGAACCAAGTTATTTTCTCTTATAGTCATATCTTCCTTGCCTACTTTGTTTGGCATCGGCTAATTCCTCCGCGGCAATATACTTGTCAGTTTTGCTTTGGAAACTTGATAGATTGTTAGGGGCATTTTTGGAAAGAGAGTCAAACAATGGGCATGTGCGGAGTCCTTCCATTATAGCCATGATCACCACTTTATCACTGAGATCTTCTACTTCTAGGACAACTTAGTTGAATCGCTTCATGAAGTCCTTTAAGCTCTCAGTCTCCTACTGGTGAATGGCGAAAAGGTGGGAGACATTCTTTTGCCTGACTCGGTAGCTCATTAAATTGGCAACGAAGAGTCTGTTTAGATCACCAAACGAGTTAACGGTTCCTGGAGGCAGCTTTCTGAACCACGATCTCGCATATCCTTTTAGGGTAGCGGAGAACGCCTTGCACATTACCTTGTCTGAGTATCCTTGAAGTGACATCAGGTTCTTGAATGAATCCAAGTGGTCCATAGGACCAGTATTCCCTTCATATATCCCGAGCTAAGCAAGAAGCTTGAACTTGGATGAGACCTTGGTTCTCATTATCCTCTCTATGAAAGAGGGTTCAGTCTATCTGATCAGAGCATCCACAGTGATTGGCGCACTTGTACCGGGATTGATGGCGTCAATACAGGGGTCCAAGTCTCTAATTTTTGGGGTAGTGAATTTGTCTCGGTATCTGGGCGTCGTTTTGTCTTGGCGAGGTGACCTTCCCCTTCTCTTGACCTCCTCACCTTCTATTTCATGAGTACGATTAGACGATTGAGATTCTGATGACATAGGGCTTCTTTGTCGCCTGAGGTTCTGACTAGGTGATCGATGTCGATTGCTTTGTGCTTGGCCAGTACTTTAGTGACTTTGAGACTCGTCGTCACCCATTCGTTAATTACGGCGAGATCGTTGAACTTCAGGGGCAGATACAGGAGGAGGTGGTGGGTTATTCGTGGTGAGGTATTGTATCAGGCAAGCATTATTCTCATTCACAATCCTCATTTGCTCGGCCATGCCATGTATTTCACGGTGGAGATTCTCTAGATCTGGAACTTGGCTGGTATTATCCATTGGGTGAGTTTTGTTACCTAAAGGGATGCAGAAACTTGGTCTAGGTATCCAGTAGCTGCATAGAAAGTTGAGAACTGTCATTCCTACAAACGGCGTCAAACTGTTGTGGTATCAAACTGGGGGACCAACCAACAGTTAACGTTACTCTTCTCACCTCGGTACTGGACCTAGGCAACTACTAAGGCGACCTGCACATACGAACAAACGTTATCGGCCGGGGTGAGGCCACTCAAAACCCCTCTGGCGTGGAGATCGGACCAAGGCAAAAAGCAACAATATAAATACTGGGAAAGCAGAGCTTATAAGTACGTGTATATAGGAGTTAAATAGTTATACCTCAATAGGATGGGGGAGCGGTCTTTATATAGTTGTAGTCTTGAGATCCGTGTGAGGATAATCATGCAAGCTCTCCGGATAACTATGTTTGGGAAGTATATACTCGAGATACCGGAGTAATAATAGGAGAATGCCATATAGAGAGCAATTCACAATTACAGGAATTGTGATGGATATAGTTTCCTTGTAGGGGCGGAATCCTCGTAGAGATGGACTTTAGTCAAGCAGAGGCGTGACGAAGAAGGACTCTAGGATATGAGGAGTCCTTATAGAGAGTGAGCTTTCGTAGATATGGTCTCTGGTCTAGCGACGTGAACGACCTCGTCTGAGGGCGATTTGGAGAAAAGCTCGTACATGTCAGCGAAGTAATCGATTGGCGTCTACGCAATGGACGACCAAGATTATATTGGTATAACGGGTGACGTGATCCTCCAGGCGACCTCTCTTACTTAAAATATCAATAGGCGTATGTTTTACCCCACATCAATAGCAATTAGGTTTGGGGGCAGTAATGCACTTGT
>CM018900.1:17703107-17705607 GCA_009663005.1 Actinidia chinensis
ATGATTCATACTGTAGCAATCAATTTTATTTATTCAAGACATGCATAACATTATTTCAAAGATTAGATGTCTGTTCTTGATGAGTTCTGAACAGTCGCCATTGGGGTTACTAATAATGATCATATGTAGCTAAAATCAATTTTATTTATTCCAGGACATGCATTAACATATTTTCAAATTAGATTGTAACTGTTCTTGATAGTTTCCTGAACAGTCGACCATTTGGTGCGTTACTATATGAATTACAACTCGGTATAATATTGAATGAGTAACTTCCAGTTGCTTGCTGAAGTTAAAACTTGACAACAAGATCGCTAGCTGAGAAAAAGCTCAACATTTACCTTTATGTATCTCCATTTTGTTTGGGGAAAGCTCTCTCCACCAAAACCCTCCGGCAACTCTTCCAGATACGGCGAACCTACATATACAAGATGGAGAGTCTTCAAAGAGAGAAGATAAACGGAGAGGTCTCAAAAAAAAAGAAATGATGAGGGTATCGCAGCCCCCAAGATTCCAACTCTCGCTTAGGATATGATAAGTTTTAAAATACTGTTCATGTGTATTTTCAGTCTTTCCGATTTCTCATTCCAAAATTCGCGAAAACAAGTTTTATCTACTTGAAAACAAAAAATTGAAAATGAAATTGTTACCAAATATAATGGATGCAATACACTTGCAAAAGCAATAAACACCTGAAAAACAACCAATCTGCATTAGTTATAAAGAAACAGTAATATTATGAGTGAAATTAGTATATCTCATACCTGAAAGTTAGAACCCTCAAGAAAGGGACAAGGGAAAAGAAGATCAAAATCCAGTTAATAAATAACCTGAAAATAGCTCTGAATTAAAAGATGTTCTCTTCTCCTTAGCATCTCTTATATTGACGCTCCTAGATATTGATAATACCTGCCAAATTTATGAGATATAGCATTCAACCCATGTTCTGCAAAAACATAAAAAAGCTTTGCATACACAACGGCAAGAAACGATAGGTCCTGTCACCTGTGAGATTAAAGGCCGCTAGATTGTTAAGGACCTGGAACAAATCCACTCATTTGAGAAAAATATATGAAGGGAAAGTTCCTAACAGTATAAGGATGAAATGATGGAAACAACTGCTAAGCAGTTTACTTTCAACAAAATAAATGTAAACATACAAGAAACTATTACATTCCGATTGGAGAAATGAATTGGACCGACATTCCAATTAAAATAACCCGCTTGCTGCATTGGAGTAAACAGGACAAGGTGCATCTTTGGACCACGGAGTTCATATTCTAATTATATCTTCGGCAATAGCTCAGAAACCTACCAACAATTTCACAACAATCAATATAAGTGCCACAAAAAAGATAAGATTATAATGAAAAAAGAACAAAGAAACACCATTTCTCATAATTGTAATAGAACTTTAGAAATAATAAACACAAACATCATATTTATTTTCTGTCTATATATATATAATAGCGGAACTCCTCTCTCTCCTCCTCTATTATATTATTATTTCTTGTTATTTTTTTTTTCGGGGGGCGGGGGGGCATGTGTGTGTGGTGTTACCCAAGGGTGTTCCTTGCCTATTTTCTGATTTGAGACTAGTTCTATCAACATACACAATCAACTATATACCTCATGGATACTTGAACATGAGTTGATTTCTTAACCAAGAACTCAGTCAAGTCAACTGCTTATTCACGTTATAATATATGATAAGCACATACAAACAATAATTTATACGCATGAATGTATGTGTATGTAGCCAACAGATTTCACATTTAAATCAATTTTAGATCTTTAGATTGGAAGACACAATGCCCTCCACTTTCAGTTTTAGAGAGAGATATCCAAGAAATACGTTATTCTCATGTAGAGAATTTTAGAAGAAAGATGGATATAAAGGTTGATGGTCACTGGAGCAGCTCAATATTCTTAGGAAAGAGAACTAAAAGGAATATAAAGATGAGTTGCCAAAAATTGAAGCCAAATGCTGGCACAAGAAAGGTTGCAAATAGGAAAATGAGAGAGAGAGAGCACCACATTTTTTAGGTGATAGACTAAACAATGTCTTCCTCAATCTTTTCACCCTCGCATGCACCAAAACCATAAAAGGCACAAAATTAAAACTAGGAAGAGACAAATAAAAAGATAAATAGAAGTAGAAATAAATAACAATATAAAAAACTTTTCAAAAACAAAAGAACCAAACAAAAAGATAAAACTATTGCAACACATTTCCAATTTCACCTTCAGCTCTTGGGAAATGTTGATGATAGTAACACTGTCCGCTTTATTCCTTGTCCCCCCCCCACCCCCACACAATGTCCTCACAACACAAGCTTGGGATTAGCTTACCAAAGGTGAAGAATGATACCACATCCATTGACCTCACCAACTATTATGAGAAAACTGCGGAAAATATTTCATATTGAAGTAGAATTAATAATAGGGAGTTGGCAAATGCAAAACATGGAGTTTTAATCAGCAAGACTGCAAGAATAAC
>CM018900.1:17710607-17713107 GCA_009663005.1 Actinidia chinensis
TGAAAAAGACACCGAACAAGTATGTTTTACATAGCTTACAAAGAAAAATATAAGATTGCAAAGCGAGTAAAGCAATCATTTCATGATGGTAATTCAGAAATGTTCATGTAAGAATAAGAAAATAAGCACCTTATGTATACAACAGTAAATTTTGCAAGAATGCCCTTTCATCCCTCTTGCAACAAGAGAAATGTAGAAGATGATAGATCTGCCAATGCAAAGAGTCTTCTGAATCTAACCTGCTAATCGAACAAACCTTAATCAAATCAAAATACCTACAAAGCAAAGTAGCAAACCGAAAGGAAAGCAGAAAAAATTATAAACGTAGTTTTTTACTATCATGTTGAAAGATGGAAGCCAATTTAGCTAAACAATAACTTGAAGTTCATCACAAATGAAAAGAATCAAAAGATCAACTAAAAATGTTAATTACCACAACTATTGTATGATCAAAGGATCCATAAAGTAAATTCACTGCAGTACTGCTACAACCCAAAATTTAAACTCAATTTTTTTTTCAGAATTTAAAATGAATGTATCAAATTCACTTAGTTTTATGGAATTCACACGCTCGAGTGATTATGAACCATTCATTTTGAATTCTGAAAACGTTTTTGTTTTCAAATTCTAGGACTGTCTTTATCTTTTTTGAATTTAAAAATATTAAAATTTTGATTGAACTTTATGTTCAAATATGTATCTAGTTCACCGCTAAAACTCATTTGAACTGTGGATATGAAGAAAAATACAAATCAAGAACCCCTTTTGGTCATGTAATTGGTTTTTACAAATAAATTGGAAAAAAGTTGTTGTAGCTCATATAATTTACAAAAACATGACTGAGAATAGTTCTGCCCAAAAAAAAACTTCGTACTGTAAAGACTCCCTATGAAACAATAGAAAAGAAGAAGAGAAGAAAAAGGATTTTGCCTCAAAATAGTGCAAAGAGTCCATCTGCTAATTTGGACTCTGAAACTTTGTATTCAATGCCTCCAAACCTAAAAAAAAAGCTTAAGCACCAGATGGAGAGGTCCAAACTGTATATCAAGTCTTAACTAATTCCAAACCCCAATCGATGTGGGACTATCCCACACCTTCCCTCACAACAACCTCTTTTTACGGTTTATATGGCTACGTAGCCTCTTTTGGATTTATCATCATGAGGGCATACGGGGGGGTGGGAGTAAGGGTGGGGTGTGGGTTTAGGGCCATACTTCAAAAAGGGTGGAATGTGCCTCCACTTTGATTCCATGAAGAACTTTGTATCCAACACAAAAATATAATCTGTTTTTAGTTGTAGAGATCCAAAGCATTATTAAGTCTTATCCATTCTGAACCCAGGCAAGTGGGAGGGGGGAAAAATGATAAGGGAGAGGGAACAGCAGAAATGGAAGGGCAACCAAATCGACATAAATTAAAGACAAAACACTTCAAAACTCACATGAAGACGCATTACGTACACTAGATTAAAGGACTCTGATATACGTGGAACGTGTAAAACCATTGTTGAGGGGTAGATATTACAATGCAAACATTCAAGTTAATTGAAGTTTGCATGACCTAATTTTGTCGATGAATGCTATTTATAGGTCCACCAATGTGACGTGAATTTGGGGCCAATCCTTGCATCAATAATACCGAAAGTTGATGACATCTACCATTAATTACTAACTTAACAAAAATCACACATTTTATGACTTACTGGATCCCAAACTAATAATTGGCGCACTAATCACAAGGCCAAAACATTTAAAAACCTGCAGAAATTGAGAAACAAGCTTATGTTGAAGAAAAACAAGTAATTTAATCTACTTATTATAGAAAATTTTCCAATTGGAAACTAACCCTATTTTTCAGAGATCTCTTAATCTTTATTTGCTGGGAAAAAATACTCTTCAGAGCATTTCCGGAAGCTGGTGACGCTAACACTGGTTCCAAAGCAATGTACCTGATCGTATACAATAAACCAACAAAAAAAATATCTACATATATGACATCATCAAAGTACAATTAACTATTTTATTACTAACAGATAATTAGTACTAATAAGGGGATAAAATTCCAGATGAATTCCTAGAATTTTGGGTCAAACCTACTATATTTTTCGGTGGTATAAATATTGTCCTTGTAGATATCTTAAAGATGCCAAAAAAACTCGTAGTTTATATAACTGTACATGTACATTACTAAAGTATTCAAAAAAATGTTAGTTTCAATCAACCACCAAAATTACTGATGTATTGGGAGTGCAACTCCACACCTCCGAGCCTCGCAACCATGATAGTGCCAAGGTGGAATCAGGATTACACCCTAGTCTTCCTAAAAGGCCATACAACGAATCCAAAAAAAGATTAACAGTCATCTATTTTTCCATCCTAAATCCTATGACATTCCTTGCTTAAATATAATATTCAGTTACGAGAAAATATTACCTTAACTTTCAGGGGATTCAGAAAAATAAAAACAACGAAAGCACAAAAGTATTTTCCAATATCCCAAG
>CM018900.1:17718107-17730791 GCA_009663005.1 Actinidia chinensis
GAGGCATTAGAAAACTTCACCAAAATGCTATTCCCAACAGGCCGCTTAAGTAGACCACTGGTCCCTTTCTCCACTATTGCAGAATTGCAGTAACTAATCATTTATGCAACATAGATTAGTTAATTATCGAAGCGAGGAAAACTCTTTTCACTCCGTTAATCTCCTCAAGAAATAAATAACAGGATTATATACCATTACAATATGAAAGCTGCACGAAACATTTTGGTGTGCCGCAAGATGACTATAGCATAAAAACAATGGCTTACAAGTCTTGATGCCATATAAAGAACACTCCTTAAGAGAACGGGAAACAGAGGAAAACAAATATGACATATTAGTTTCTTTTCTAGATCTCGCTCAATCTATTAATTCGAGGGCCAAGTAATACATAAAACGGCCAATTAGTTTCAGGTATGCAAAACAGAAATAAACTGCAAGATACCTCCGCTAACGAGACTATAATAACATCATTCATCATCATCTAGCAGCATTTATTCTTTAAGTATTCCCTCCGTCCAAACTTATTAGTCCATTTCAGGGAATTCAAGTTTTTAAGAAGTCAAAGATGCCACACTTTAAAAAAACTAACTTTCCAAAATTACCCTCCGACAATTGAAATTATCTAAAAGTAAAAAAATGGTTGTGTCGTATCAATTCAAAAGAAAAGCAGTAAAAGGGGAAATCCACAAAATTTTGGTAGTTGACTTTTCAAAGTGGACAAATATTTTGGGACATCCAAAAAGTGAGAAGTGGACAAACAAATTGAGATGAATCACATATATAATAATATATTGTCTCCCTTACTTTCAAAGAATGTATTTTACAGCTATGCCCTTATGTATTTACCCTAAATGTAGGATTTCTTGTAATGGAAATAAGTTGGTATGACTATGAAGGCTCAACTTCGCTTTTCTTTCGTGCATAAACAATAACCAAATGATTCACCTTGAGAACAAAAAAAAAAGTACGCTGAATTAGCACCTATTAATGGGTGCCTAGGAGGGTAAAGATTGGGTACAGAAATAACCTTTAGCATAATATGCACAAAATGGTTGTCCTCAAGACTTGAACTCACAATGGGAGGCCAAGTCTTTGGCCTTGAACTAGTGGCTCCTACAACCTTGAGAATATACAATCCAATAAAAAAGTGAAAACAGATCTTTACTAAAGTGCCATTAGAATGGTGCACAATGCCTTCCGTTGTTTATTAGTGAACCCTAAAATCCAAATAGGAGTGTAGTTAAAGGTCAAAATACCAAATAAATTCTCAAGACATGAGTTAAAAAGCTCGCAAAAGATAATAGAACACCTAATGAACCATCTAAATTCAAAATGAACAAATTGGATGACTTACCATTATACGCTTTAGAATGGAAAAAGTCTTTCCCAAAAGCACCACGGTCAAAATCATGAGCAGATGAGTTTGTTTGATAATTTCTATCATACGAGTCAAAGTGAATACGATTAAATGAAAATTTTCTATTTGAAGTATTTCTCCCTTCAGTACAATTCCAATAGAACACGCCAATCAAACCTCTCTCCAAATGCCCCACAACCAAACTGTTTCTTTAGAATGTATCTAATAACAAATAACCTAAAATAAATTAAAGATCCTTCCCAGAGAAGAAGGGAAAAAAGAAAAAGGCAATACAGCATTCAAATATAGAACACAAGTACAAAAACTCTTTAAAATAAGCTGTTAAAAAAAAAGCTCGCAATTTTTTCCCCCAAAAGTCTGTAGATCTGAGGATCACAATTTCTTGACAGCCCAAAAAAGCGAAAAGAACCAACTCACTCTATGTTTTGGGATTTGGAGGTTTCTCATACCTTCATTCCCGTTATAAATCTGGGTGATATTCAAGGAACAAAATTTCCATTGAGAAGTTGCTTGTTGGCTTGCTGTCTACTCTACGTTGTGATCCCCCCCTTCACTCTTCTACAAACTTTGTATGTTTTCCATTAAAAATGAACATTCCTTTTCTCTTACAGACCAAAACGATCACTATCGGAATGATGACATTCTAGTATTTCCATCAAAGACATGGAACCATGATTGCAATTAAATGAATAGAATTTTGTAAAAAAAAAAATCAGTTTCTCGAGTTTGACAAATGTGATATGTAGTTGATGGTATTTTCTTATTGTATGCTAATATTATTCTTAATTTCTTATTAAAATCATTTACATTCGTTTTAATAAAATTGATTTATTTGACAATTTTTAAAAATTTTACATGTTTGTTCAATTTGTCTGATTTTTTGATTTAAAGCTGTGTTTAATTTGAATACTTGCTGCATAGCATAGTTGAATTATTACCTCTAGGATTTTACCTATAGTGGATGCCATTAAAATCATCCAGATTAGTACCTTGTGGAACTACCCAAAAAAAAAATCCATAAATAATAACTTTGGACAGGCCTAAGGGTCGGTTAAAGAAAAAACCGAAATAAGAACCTGGAAAAAATACATGGCGTCAGGCCCTATCATGCTCAGCTGATTTTTCCCCACTCTCTGAACCAACATGTAGAAAGGATTGATCAAGAAAGAAAACCAATGAAACAGTGAAGCAAAGCCTTCGGGATTTGAAAATTTACCATTATCCCCATCAACAGTCACCCCAAAGTGAAAGCACATTTCTGGTAGTTATACAAATTTAGAGGGTCCATCCTTGCCCAAATAAAGCACAATTAGGAAGTGGTTCGATGTATAGGATGAGAACAATCATGTGAATTGAAAGAACATTACTGCCCACAAATGTGTGACCCGACAGCAAAAGCTGTGAAATAGGGACATATGTTTCTTAACAAGTATTATACATGGCACTGGACATAGTGTGGATAGTAATTTTACTAAAAACCAAATCACAGGAGTAACTTACACAACTGAAATCAGGTTGCCTAGGTTTTTTTTTTTTATAGTATGCGCAGGTCATGCAGATCTTGCCGGTCAACTTTTTGAACCCAATATGTATAATCCCGTCTTCATTAAGGTTCTCTGATTAGATAAAAAACACCCAAATGTACATGTTCTTCTCACCTAAATCAAGAGATTAAATCCAAATCATCACCACAACAACTCCGCGTGATCAAAAACCTTTAAAAAGAAGCTAAGTTTGTCATTGAAGGAGGGCCAAACGATAGGAGAATAATCAAACTATAACTTCCAGCTTCGAACACTTGATGACTTCTTAAGGGGGTGGTATTTATAGATGATTGTTCAAGTTTAAACGTATCTGTTTCTAACTAAAAGATGAACAACGTCCCAAAATAGGAATGCCAAATCGTTAAATAAAAAAATAGTCCTCTGCTAAGAGGAATGGCCCTGAAAGAAATAAAAACAAACTAAATAATCCAGCACCTTGATTACACAAACCAAAGCCGCTGAGTTGTTTTTGGATATTTGGTGGGGTGGGTGACACAGCATCGTGGCACGAAGGCTGTTGATCGGTTGTGGTTTTGATCTTTACCAAGAAAGCGAAAGCATTTTGATATTGTGGAAAATGCCAGTTTTGGGGATTATTGCTTAGAGTTGATGCTAGCGTTTTTGAGGAGTAATTGAAAAATGAGCCGGAACCGATATGTGACATACGTGTGTTACTTATTGGGAAGAATAAGAGAAATGCAAATGGTTTTACCGTCATGCCTTACCAATAACTGTCAAATTGGCCGCGCAACTGGAATGACCATGCTCCAAGTCTACAAGGCTAAACATTTGGACAATGGATAGGTAAATATTTAAAAAAAGAAGGAAAGAAGATAAGAAGAAAAGAGACGAAAGAAAGAAAGAAGCAATACATGACCCAAACGTAGCAGAAAATATTCAGACTGAACCTGGAGATTTTAACGCTCGTATAGTATGATCAATTATGTTCTTACAAGCCCCGTAGTAAGTAAATCAAAATCGAACCAATTCCCATTCTTCTTGCATTCTTGGGTGGATACCATGAATAAGAAGGCCCAGTGGTGAGCAACTCTTCAATAGCACAGTCAAAAAGAGAGATCGTAAGCCAGTACTGTTCGGTCAAGAATGACAAAAATCGGAATTGGAAATCTTTAGGCTCTGTGAAGCAAGAAGAAACCAGATTCCTCATGATGGAAAAAAGAAGCAGGTACATTGTGACGTGAACCTGAAAATAGAATGATCAAAAAAACCGATCTAAAGATTGGTGAATTGGTTTTCTTGAAAGATTTGACGAGGAGAGAGACACACGCAGAGTTTACAGTTTGAGAGAATGAAGCGAGAAGCGAAAGAGATTGGAGAATTTGAGATAGACAAAATAGACCGAACTGATTCACTGCGGATCTGATCGCAGAGAAAGGTAACATTGTGACGTGAAATCGAATGATCACTCAAGATTGGTGAATTGGTTCTTTAGTATTTGATAGAGAGAGGAGAGGGGTGGGGGTGGGTGGGGGGGGGGGGGGTGTTTAGGTTTGTAACACAGATGGGATCGGAAGAGAGAGAGAAGAACTGTGAAGAGAGATTGAAAGAGAGAGAGAGGCCGTACCAGTGAAGTCCTGGGTGATGGGGATTTATAGAATCGGGCGTTTCCGTTTTTCACAAACTGTTTCCAGCCTGGCCAAATTGAAATATACCCGTTAAGAGTCTGAACCGAATTGATTCTTGAAGATTTGAGAGAGAGAGAGAGAGAGAAATCTGAACGGAATTGATTCTTTAAGATTTGAGCGAGATTGAAATATAACCGTCAAGAGTCTGAATCGAACTGATTCTTGAAGATGAGAGAGAGAGAGAGTTAGAGAGAGATCTCTAAAGAAGAAACTGCTCGAGATACAGAGAGTGTGCCGGTGTGGTGGATCTTATAGGTATCGGATTTTCCGTTTTCACATTAATGGTACGTTTGGCTAACCGGATATCGAAGGGGAAAATTTTTTTTCCGGATATTTTTTTACTCCCGGCGTTTGAGGCTGGTGGATATGAAAACGATATTTATTGCCACCTGCAAATTATGCCTTAATATGCCCCGGAGGTGGAATAAATGCGGATAAGTTTTTTTGGGTAGCCTAGACCCTAACGAAAAAAGGTTATCCGAGGATAAGGGGTGGGAATAAAAAAAAGAAATAAATACAGAGAAATAAATGTATAATTTTTTTTAGTATATAGGAGAGAATAAATATATATTTTAATAACTAAATATTTTATATTTGTTTTCTCTCTATATATTTTCTTCTTATCCTCCACCCTTATCCACCTATTTTAAAAGTATCCAAACACAAATTAAAATTATCCCCCGCTCAAATTTATCCCCTTTACAATATTCCCCTCCCATATCTCCCGCCAACAAAACGAAGCCCTAAGCAAAGCGCGATTGTAGGGGGAAAAATAAGTATGAAAAATTATAAAAGAAGCCACAAGGTTTGATATTGTAAAGAAATTAAATTTTATATTTTATATTCTCAAATTAAACCCATATTTTTTTAATGTGTCACACGTTTCCAAAGTATATGCTAATCTACGCCGCTGTGAACTTTATGTCACTAAATAGTTTCCACAGAAAAAACACCAAATAATTTTAAAAAATGACATCAATACATACGATGTTGGACCACCTTTAAAGTCCATATCACTTCAATTTTTGCTTAAAATCTAATTTTGGTTTCCATCTAATTATATCACACACTCTTCCCTCTCGTTTGAATTAATGTCCATAAGTGTAAGATAATATATTTTAAAAGAGTCCAGGAGTGCAAACGTCACTTCTCTTAAATTATTTTTGCAAGAACAACTTAATGTCGCCAAGATAAATAAACGAAGATTGTACAAATGATATATGGTTCACAATGTGACAACTTAAAAATTCTAGAATTTAACTAATTAAAATTAAAAAATTACGGTAATTTTTCAAAAAGGCCAAAAACATTGGGAAAAAAACTTAAAAAAAAACTTATAGATTTTTTTCGTTTTAGTAATTTTTTCTCAAATTATATGATTTTTTACATTTTCGAACTAATTTTCGTCATAAGAGTGTTCCGCTCTCTATTTTTGCCGCAAAGTGTTGAGATAGCGATGGCCTACCACCATGAGATCTATTTTAAAAAGAAACAGAAATCCAAACGCATACACAACAAAGCCACTTTTAAGGTCACTTAAAACTATATTTATCAAGTCACGAAATAAAAATACCAACCACACTCAAAAAACTGCATGACAAAAATAGAAACTACACCGTCACTGACCACTGCACCACTAGGCCAAGGGGACGTACTTGGGTGCAAAAACTAACGAACATCCCACTAAGAATGTTACAAAGGCGGAGAACTGGGGTTGTGCCCACTGACCACCCTAATGTTACCCCTTTGGCCAAAACCGACTAATAATCCACTAGAAGGGGACAGAGGCGAGGACTAGGAAACTCGAGGTTTAGGGGACCTGAGTCGACCCTTTTGACCTACCGTCTTGACAATGGCCATTTCTCGAGATGTGGAACGAGTCATTTCCATTGTTGTTGGTGGCGTAGGCGGATTGTGACGTGTCAAAATGACTTGAATTATATTGTAAAAACCCACATATCACGTTCTGGAATTTATTATTATACTCAAATACTGCATACTGTGACTAAGCCAATAAGTCATATGTTATAAATGTAAATAGACAGCAAAATCCGATAACCTAAAATGTGAAGAGTTAGTTGATACTAGCAGGAAAATTGTGCAAAGTAACATTCTTATTTTTTTTTTTATTTTTTAAGTCATGTTTGGAAACACACTGCGAGTATATATTTGTGGAGAAATTTAGGAAAAAGAAAGAAGGGCATGTCTTGCAAATTAATCTATATATATATATATATATATATATATATCCGAACAAGCCTTGGGATCTTTACGAAATCTTTTTTTTATATTTTATTCCTGTTGACTAAATGGACTTAAAATTTCTTAAAATCGCTTAACTTTGATACAGTTAAATAAAGAGAAAAAGAGCTATTTTTTCATTTATAACAGTTGTCTTTAGTGTATTTCTTTCCAAATCTGACCAGTTTCCATTATTAGCCCATCCCCTCCCCCCCCCGCCCCCTTCAAAATTAGAATTCACTTAATAAGTGGCGGAAAAAATCAAGACACAAATTTGGAAAAAAAATACCAATGCATTCAAACTAGTTTTGGGAAAGTTCAAAGTCAAGCAAGTGGATGAAATCATGAAATAAAAATAAATCTCTAAATGAATTACTATTCGAGTCTACGTGAGGTCACTGGATGCTTATCTGGCTATTAACTTTAATATCGTTATCGAGATCAAATAAAAGAAACGTACATATGATGTCACCAACATGAAAGGTCTTAGTAGCAGCCTGACTCTTGTAATTTATGTGACTAGCATTGGTCCAACCAATAGAGTCACCAAATTTGTACATTGCACCCGTTGACATTCCACAAACTCCCATTACCACCATTATTAACTTTAACATCGTTATCGAGATCAAATAAAAGAAATATGATATCACCAACATGAAATGTCTTAGAAACAACCCCTAACTTTGTAATCAATGTGCGTAACGTTGGTTCCAACCAAAATAGATCACAAAAGGGGGACACGGCACCCAGGGAGGAACAATCCACAAAACGCCCAATACCACTATCGAGTGAGGAGTGAGTGAGAGGAAGTCAGGGAATCAATGTTGATGGTGATATATAACTGTGGATCAAGGGCCAACTTTAGTGATAATAATTTTTTAATCACCAAATTTTTCCGGGAAGAAAAATCAAATTCCATATCAATTGATTCACTTCACTTTTTTAAAAAGGTTTTGGTGGATAAGAGCCTGAACAATTTCAGTACTAATACATATTTTTCGGAAACAAGTCAAATCTATGTCATTTTTGTTTCACTTTTTAAAAAGGTTTGGTGATCGTTGACCCGTAATATTGGTATTCTGCACAATACGGCTTTGACACAGTTATTTTTATAGGAAAATGCTAAAGGTGTCCACTTTTTTTATATTAATTTTGTACAATAAATATAACACAATGTGGTTTATCCGAATAAATACAAAACGACGTCGTTTCTACTTATATTTTAACGTTTTTTTTCATAAAATAGAAACGTAGTTTGACATTTTCTTCGGGTTAAAAACTACGGCCGTTTTGGCATTTGTTGTACAAAATATTGACTTCTAAAACGCGTGGTAACATAGTATTTTTCCGTTTTTATATATATGGCAAAAGTTAGCATAGTTGGAAAATGGTTTGGTAAGGTAAGGATTGACTATGAAAATCTAGATAAAATCACAACTCATTTTAATATCAATTTATCTTTCGCTATTTATAGTTGTTGAAAATATATTTGACCTTAATTTAATAATTGAGGATTTTCACTTGAGATTATTTTTTTTCTCAAAAATATACCAATTTTCTGTAAAGTGTGAGACCCACATAAGTTTTATTGAATAGACAAAAACTTTTTAATTTAGATATATTTTGATCTTTAATCATTTTTAGTAGGACTCACACTACAAAAAAACTCTAAAATTAAAACACATATTTATTTTCCTTCGTTTTTTCAAAATAACAAAAATTTTTCAAATCATGTAATTTTAATTTATAGCAATGTATCTTTCGTTAGGCCATGCAAGGTATCTTTTATCTGACGTTTATATTTTATATATTTTTTAAATTATAAAATTTTAATAAGTACGCTTAAGCTGTGATTTTTTTTTTTACGTAAACCCACTCACAAGTAATACTAGTGCTTCTAAGAAAACTAATATGTTAAACTAACGATCTGCTGACAAGCCTGTCGTACACGTAAAGTTACGTCTTATGTTCATCTTCCTACTGTAGGTGTTGTAAGGGAACAAGTAAGGCGGCGTTATCAAGTTTAACTTACGCTGTCCGTTGTTTGGATGATTTTTTTTTTTTCTCAAATAATATTTTTTTTTCAAGATAGTTGCGGGTTTGATCAAGTTTAACTTACGCTGCTCGTTTGTTTTGGATGATCTTTTTTTTCTTCAAATAAAATATCTTTTTAGGGTTGTAAGGGAACAAGCTAAGTTGCGGGTTATTCAAGTTTAACTTACGCTGCTCCGTTTGTTTTGGATGGATTTTTTTTTCTTCAAATAAAATATTTTTTTTCAAGCTAAGTTGCGGGTTATTCAAGTTTAACTACGCTTGCTGCTAGTTTGTTTTGGATGGAATTTTTTTTTCTTCAAATAAAATATTTTTTTTTAAAAAAAAATATTCTGGACATTTGACTTGACATGAATTTATTTTTCAGAAATCAATTTTTATTGTTTGGTTGGTATGAAAAATCATATAAACAATTGAATTACACTAATTATAAGGGTTCAACAATTTTTCTTTTCTGTTATGACGTAATTAAGATGCAAGTGTGCTGTCCATGTATATATATATGCTATTATACATATATATATATATATTATATAATAATTTTCCATGCTATATATGAAGTTGATATTTTTTTATTTGGATTGAAGTTGCGTTGTCTAAGAGAGGGACCAAATTAATTGCGACCCAATTGGACCTAATGTAATTATGTTGGACTTGTTGCTTGGGCCAAAGAAAGCCCAAAGCCCAAGGATGGCATTTAGGTCATTTTTTCTCTTTTTGACCTAAACACATTAATGCCAATTATTGTTGCATCTTATGGCCCTCTTCTTCTTCTTACCCTTTATCTCTCTAGGTTTGGAGCCAAATTTGTGAGCTTTAGATCTAGAGATGGAGAGTGAATCTTGGAGTGGTTCTTTGGGAAAGGTCTTACTACTCGGCGCGGGCTAAGCGTAGAGCAAACACTCAGAATGGAAGCACAGAGCCAATCGGAATTTGGCCTCACATTGTTGTGGAGCTTTGCATTTCTTGGAGTGAGGCTAAAGGAGGGTTTTTCTTGTGAGGTGGTTTTTTTACTTTGGAATGGTGTGTTAAGGGCTTTTTAAATAAAGTCTATTGAGATATATTTGGGTTTATTAGAACCCCTAAATGAAAAAACTTGATCTTAGATTTTTAAAACTGGAAAAAAATCGTATGCAACTTTGGGTTTGGTGTTGTGGTTTGTTTGTGCGACACCTAGAAAGTTGGTTTGTGTCGACACCTTTGAAAGGAAAAAAATGTTCAAAATTGACTACTGACCTTTGGTGCTGACCTTTGGTGTGAACCTTTTGAATAAGTGAAAATTCATATTTGGCTTAGGACATTGGTTTATTGCTGGACAATGGGTAGACACCTTGAGTAGAAATTAAAGTTTGTGGTACTAACATTGGTGTCGACACCTAAACTTTTTGGAACAGTTAAAAAAAAAATTTTAAACTGGTTTTACTTTGTAGCATGAGAATGAATATTTTGATCGTATTGTTACTTTAATTTTTAAATTAAATGTAACAATTGCAGTATGTGAAAAAGTAAAGAAGAAATTATGTGTTTGTGCTTGGAATGTGAGTCAAGCTTTGTGAAATAGTTATGAGTTTAGTGTTCAATATAGCCCTTATTATAGTGATAGTTTTGAATGCATATTTAAATGCATGTAGTTGCAATTTAAGATTGTGATAAATGTCATCTGGAGATTGTGATTACCAATTAATTGTGAATAAAATGCAACATGGATGTGTGGGTGAAACTTGTGAAGAAAAATATAATAAATTAGTGCTTGCGTGAGAAGTTAGGAAATGATGTGAGAATGACTCGTTAGGATATGTCGAGTTAGTACATAGCTGTTACTGATATAAGAGGGCTTGGATATTAAGCCGAAGTAAAGTCCTAGATGGGCAAATGGTAAGGAGGGGGGGGAATGTCATATAGCCCCCGGTGATGACTGATGTGATGAAATGGATGAAATGTGATGATGAATGCAAGTCCCCCAGGGGAGTTACAAAAAGTCCAGATGGCAATGGTACGGAGGGAAGTCATAGCCCACGGTTAGGTAAAAGTCAGGGGAAATGTTGACAAAAAGGAAATGTCCATATGGCAACGATCCAGAGGGAAGTCATAGCCACGGGGAAAGTGATGAAAGCCGGGAAGTTGACGGGGGGTTGGGGAAGTTGAACGGGGGTTGTCTCAAATGCTTGTAGTGCGGTAACGATGTGGTTGGTTAGGAAAATGGCCTAGGTGTTTGTAATTCAAGGAAGTAAGGTAAACGGGATGTTTGCAAAAATCACGGATTCTAAAGAGCATGTTTTGTTCGTGAAGAAAAGTATAGTATTTTGATCTGTTTTCACATAAATTAAATTATTATCTGAGTTTCGGCTTGATGCTCCAAGTGCATTATTAAATCTTCTGTTCAAGATAACTCACATTTGACTATTAAAATGAATTTCAGGTACCGAGGGTTATCCTGAATCGTGAGGCACGTGGTTGTTGTAGTGTGTTGTGTTTTTGGCAATAAAATGTTAAGGAATATTTTGGGAATTGTAATTATTCTTTGGCCCAGTGGTGGGCTTGTCCATGGGATATATTTGGTGTATTTGACTTAGATCATGGAGAGCATGGTCCCAGGAGGATTAGTTATCGTTACTCTGATGTAAAGGATTGTATATTATTATGTTAATTAGTTTGGACTTTTCCCGCATTTGGGTTGGTTTTTGGCTTAGTAGGTCGGGGGTACTGGTGATCGGGGGCCGTGACAACATGGGTATCATAGATCCTAGTGTTTCGAAATACCTATGAGCCGTGGGGTGGTTTAGACCACGTTGGTTTTTAAAGGTCTAAGTATGAGGGGGAGATAACGTTAGTGTGCTATCTCTGGATAGGGATAACCTGAACGTATATGCTACATGTATTAAAGTGCTTATGGTATAGCAATGTTTATGATTAAAGCATAAATGCGTATGATTATATTATGTTGCTTTCGTGCATTGTGTAGAACATGGCACACGCAACGAGAGAAGCGACGCGAAAATCACTTCGGGAGCTCGTTGGGACTCGTGAGCACGCGGGGCCGTAGGGAACATGAAGAGGAGACAATGGGAAATCACCAAGAGTCGGTGATGGGAGGTGGGCAAGTTACTCCAGGAGGGAAAGTGGCGAGTGCGGTGCCCTCCACAACGATTTGGGGTGGCCGCGATCGCCCCGACGAATATTTATGAAGAGTGTTCACGCCATTGAGCAAGTGGTGCGAAAGCACTGGCAAACTATACAAGTGCCAGTTTAGAACGGCAGAGGAGAGAGGGGGAGGTGGGGCGGCTACCACCGCCATGAAGGCCTTTATTCAAACTACGTCCACCAAATCAAGGGAGAGAGAACAGATCCATTGGTTCGCGGAAGATAAGATAGATTGGTTTGAACAAGTACAAGAGCTGGATACAATCGTAGTGGACTGAGGAAGACTTGAGGGTGTTTTTGCCCCCATCGCCTATCACTGTTAGGGGGAGCTCCCTTCTAAGGGGTGGAAGACTATGGAGGAAGTGGTAGCAAAGAGTGGGGAGCCTTTCAAGAAGCTTTCCTGGATCATATTTACAGATACAGGTAAGGAGGCGTGCGGAGATCATTTACAATTTGTGCAAGGGAAGCATGATGGGCTCAATATGAGGCCCAGTTACTAAAACTTGCAAGGTTGCAAAAGCGTTTGTATCGACGAAAAAGGAGAGAAAGGCAAAGAAAGCAAAACAGTATTTATGCGGGGGCTGACTTAGGCCGTCCATAAGGCATAAGATTGCCGGAAAATTTGATCAACGTTTTTATCGACTATGGGTTAGCGCGGCGGCGGCCAATCGAGGAGGACTTT
>CM018900.1:17730891-17735891 GCA_009663005.1 Actinidia chinensis
TTAACAGCATTTGCAAGACATAAATTGTTCATCTGGGAAAGTCTCACAGGATCGGAGAGTAATCATTTGTCGAATGCTCAAAAAGGGAGGCGTGATAAATGATTGCCTAACAACGTTTTCCACTCATTTTTGTCCCTAATTTCAGATTAAATTCTTGAAGAAGGAGATCACTCTAATCACATCAGGCTTTGCATATTGTCTTGGTCAAAAGGTACTTAATGGCAGCATTGTGGTCGGGAAAATTAGCACCTGACCCCACTAAAGTACGATCGAAAACTTGTCCAAAGCGGAAGACGATGGCTAACAATTCTTTCTTGGTGTGGTATAGTTCACTTGGGCTTCATTCAATGTTTTGCTTGCGTAATGGGGAGCACATGAGGTTTCTTCTCATTTCTTTGGCCTAGAACGGCCCCATAGGCGAAGTCATAGCATCACACATTAATTCAAAAGTAGGCGCCAAATCCGGAGGTGGATTATGGGGAGCCGTTAGTCAAGTGATTTTCAATTTGTCAAAAAGCTAGTTGACACGACGAAGTCCATTCGAATGGAGCATCTTTGCCAAGAGGGACACAGGGGCCTAGAATGGCACTAAAGGATGAATTGTTTTTTTTTTGGAAACGCCGATAAAAACCGCTATGACCAAGAAATGACTAACATCCCTTACATTCCGAGGGGCAGGTAGCTTTTGGATGACCTCTACCTTGCAGATCTACCCCTCCAATGACATTCCCAGAAATGATATGGCCGGAGAACTATAACCTTGTGTCACCATGAGTGACAACATTCTCCAATTTAAAAACAAAAAGATGCTCTCCTCACATCTCTTAAGTACCGACCCAAGATTTTCAAGACATGGTCATAGGTGTCCCCATACACTGAAAAAATTAATCCATAAAGGGGACCTCCAAAATTCGCTCCAACCATATCGCTAAAAATGCTAACATACATCTCTGAAAAGTGGCGGAGCAGTGCATAACCCAAATGGCATGCGCTTGAAGCAAATGTCCCAATGGACCGTGAACTGGTTTTTGTCTGGTCATCCAGGGATATCTCCAATTGGTTTATAGCCTGAGAACCTCTAAGAAGCAATAATAAGCCCTACCAGCTACCCTCTCTTAAGGACTTCGGTCAAGGAAGGGAAGGGGAAAATGATTCTTTGGTGGTCACGCATTCAGGCGCCGTAGTAAATGACTAATCCGCCACCGGTTGGGTTTTTGAATTAGAGTAGGTATCAATTCTTATTCTCATTTGTGACTACCTTACCCCGACTTTTTGGGAACAACTTGGGTGGACTCACCCATTAGAACTCGGCAATGGGTATATAATAACCGCATCAAAGGAGCTTTTGCACTTCACCCCCTAACAACTCATTCATAGTTGGGTTCAGATCGACGTTGCATTTGGCGCACGGCTTAGCCCTTCCTCAAAATAAATTGCGATGAGTGAAAACAAGGGGCTAATGCCGTTGTAAATCGGCGAGTGTCCAACCGATGGCCTTTCGGTGCTTTTTGAGCACTTCTAACAAATTTTTATCCTGAGGGCTTCAGTTAATGATGAGGATATCACTACTGGATAAGACACCTTCACCCAAAAAACAATATTTAAGAGTTGAGAGTAAAGGCTTCTTCGGGTGTAGGAGCCTCAAGTTCTGATGGTTGGGGCTATGAATAGGATTAGGAGTCAAAGGCTAAAAGTGGGGATCCATTGACCCCACCGTTCATTACGGACAAACCTCTAGACCGTATCCTTCCTTTACAAAAATTCCCAACTTTCTCAACTTCCAAGTAGTCAAAGGACCCTCACCAAACATCAACATTCTAGCTAATGGGTCTTCTACACAATGCCTCTCAAAGTGCTCTTGCACTATGGATCGAATAGATTTACTTCCCGAATATCCTCTAAATCCCTGGTTGTTTTCCTGCATTAAACATGTAAGTTTTCAACAGCAATATTTCCAAAGGACAACTTCAAGAGACCCCCTCGCACATGGATGATGGCATTACATGTGGCTCGAAAAGGTCGACCCAAAATGATAGGGAATATGGTTTGGGCATGGGGAGTCTACAACCGTTGAGTATTAAAACCACAAAAATCTGCTGGGTAGTAAAACTTATCAACTTTACTAAGGAATCCTCCACTATCCCCATGGGGCTTTGAAGAGCGATCCGCTAGTTGGGTGGATCCTAGTTAGGCTTCAGCTCACCTAATCCCCCAATTCTCGTAACCACAGAGTTGGCAATAAATTCACACTGATCCCAAATCCAAAAGACATCCCTCTACCTATGGTCTCCTATGACGCATTGTCACGGTTGGGACACCCCGGATCTTTATACTTGGTGGGGTCTTAACTTGACTACGGAATGGACATTCCTTAGCAAAGGAAGGCATTCTCTTCCATTTCAACCTCCTATTAATGTGCATTTAATCTTTAGAAATTAGATAAGAGGGCACTTGTTTTATGGATTCCAAAAGAGGTGGGAGATTTATTTTGACTTGTTTGAACGTCTATAAATCTCAGAACTCAAATTGTGATTTGGTTTTGGGCTAACCGATGGGGAAATGGGCTGGGCAAAAATCTACGTTCTCCCTTAGAATTCCTCACTCTTAGGTACGGACCCAGCTTTTCTTTCCTTCATATTCTGGTTCTCCTCTTTTCGACACTACCTCACTCTCTTTCTTTTCACCAGTTTCTCTATCTCCCCCAACCGTACCCTCAAAACTACTTTAGACGCCTCTCCCTACCCTTTGGATTCAATAGGAAGATAGTCTTGTCAATAGTCTTACCCACTTCTTAAAACAGTGCTGGCTGAACTTGCTCATGGCCAGAAGATGGTTGGTTCGAGATCTCAGTGGAATGCAATGCCTAGCTGGGTTTGGTTGAGGTAACTTGTGCCAGGGAAACTTACCCTTCTCAGTAAGGGTCAAGGGCTTGTGTGAGAAGAGTCAATTGAATCTTAATGTCATCAACGTTTATCAACCGTTGAATTTCACCCCTCCTTGGGCTGAATGAATGGTGGAGGGTTAATCCCACGACCTTTTATGTGGGGGTTGATATGTATTGGATGAGCTTGCGGTGGAGTTGGAAATGCTTGGTAGAGTCGAGAATGATGGTAACTGGTGAAGGCTGATAAAATTCTGTGGTGGTGATGGTGGGAGAGGTGCTTGATAAAGATGAGGGTTGTGAAACCCCTGATATGCTTGGGGAGGGATTTGAAAGTCCCCTCATTGCGCCATCCGAAAATTTGGATGATCTCTCCACCCCGGGGGTTGGTTATACGGTATAGAGTATGGGTTTCTTGCCCTTGGGCCATAGTGACCAATAGCAGTGACTTGACATGCGAAGGCCTCTGTAATACCTGAATGACTGGGCACGAGTAGGGTGTTGTGCTCTTTTGTTTCAACACACAGCACAGCTCAACCCTCTTTTAAGCCTTCACTCCCAACTGCATTCACCTTTGTAAAATTCTAGGGCTTCTAATTTTCTTGCCCATCGGTGCAAGCCTAGCTTCACATCGTAAACCTCTTTCAATTGGTGATTTTCCCCCTGTTGGTTAGGCCTACCTTAGGGATCTGGGGTCCCTGTGGATGCACAATCCCGAAGTCAAATTTGCGAGGTAATCAAATAGGAAAAGCATCGTGAGGTTGGCTTATACATGAAAGTTCTAGCGCACATGAGTTTTTCTCGACAAATTGTTTTAGTTGGGGCGTAAGAGAGGGTAGAAGATGTTGATTACATGCCCATTCGGCAAAGCCATGGTGTGGCAAGAGGTTAGAAGTCCTTAAAACGCTCCCAACCATTGAAAGAAGTTTTCCCCAACATTGCGAGGAAAAATTGTGAGATTGGCGTCTACATGCTTCTGTTCTATTTCTGAAAAAAACTTTTTCAAAACTTTTCCTTGAAGGTTGCCAAGAGTGAATAGAAAGTGGTATCAAGAATGAACCATGTCTTTAGCAGTCAGTATCTTTAAACAAAAAGGAAAAAGTTTGAGAAAAAAGATTTCCTTGGACAAGACTTGTCCATCACCAATGAGCATGAATCTTCAAATCCTTAATAAAGGCATAAGGGCCTTTCAATCTACCCCATGAAATTGAGGCAGCAAATTTGGCATCATAACCTGGTCGTATGTTCAAAGTAGCGTAGGGGGTGGGAAAACCAAGATGAACTCGGTGCTTGACGCGGCGGGTTCATGTAATCTCTAATGTTTCGGAATTGGGGAGTCCAATGTATCCATGGATGCTCCCGCCTTCCATATGATCACCCCCTAAGCCATGTGCCGGATTTGGAGGAGGAGTTTGAGGCACCACCCATGGTGGGTTAGGGCAACCCATTGGATTGTGTAGGGCAAAATTGGGTACTCTCCCCTTCTCTTTTGGTCTTCCATAGAAAAGATATCTAGGTCGGACTACAATGAGATTCCGGGAGGCGTGTGTTGTAATAGGTGATGGTGGGTCGACTCGTAAAAGGCGTCTATTGTCTATCCGAGCCCAATGGGACATGCATATGGCAATGCGCAAATATATGCCTAAACCTAGTTCAACACTCACACCAAAATTTTTTTTTTTTTTTAAGTTTTTAAAGTTTTTTTTTTATTTTTTTTTATTTTTATTGGACTGGTCAAATCAATAGTAAAAATTTCGGTGGTCAACAGTGCAAAATTTTGAATTTGAATTTTTTTTTTTTTTTTTTTTAAAAAAGTTTTTTTTTTTTTTTTTTTTTAATGGTCCAAAATTTCAACAGTTCAAAAATTTCGGTGGTCAACAGTCAAAATTTTGAATTGATTTTTTTTTTTTTTCGATTGGCTCGTTCCTTTAACTCACCGGCAACGGCGCCAAAAACTTGATCTCTCGCCAAACGTAGCGCTTGGAGAATTAGACCCAAGAGAAGGCCGGCGGAGTCGTATAACTCGGAGAACGAGGTCGATCCACAGAGAGTGTGTGAGCAAGACTGAAAGGAAAAGAAGTTTTCCTCTCAATACTCACAAAGATGAACAAAATATTTC
>CM018900.1:17808391-17810891 GCA_009663005.1 Actinidia chinensis
GTTTAGGTTTGAGGTCGTGTATCTTCGCGAGAATAGTGATTCCCGCTTATGTAGCCCAGTTTGGCACGTGCCTTGACGCGCCAACGGCCGTGTTAGTGGGTGGGTAGATGATCCAACAATGCCTCTACGACACGTTTGGTAGCTCATCATCACATCGCCGGCCTCCCTGCCTGGGTACGGGGGCTGTTAGTAGAAATCATGTCGTGCAAGTTTCCTTTTGTCCTCTATCATCCCTTGGGATCCTCGTTGCTCATTGTCCCTGATTCGAGTTCTGGTTCAGTCGTTACTTCTATCTTGTTGTACAACGATAGTTAAATTGGCGATGGTCCAAGCTTGAGATGTTTTTTACTCTGATAATACTTTCACCGAGCTCCTGCGTAGAGATCCACCCAACTTGCTTCATAGCGACAGCTCCTGGGGAGATTTCCTACCCTAACACAGTTACAAGTTAACGTATCTATATCGCACTCCAGCGTTGAGGACTGTCGAGCTTACTAAGTAGCAACGCTCGTGCAGTGGCCCTTTGCCTTTGTGTGGCCAGACTCTGTCATTATATATTTTGTCTCTTTACACTATAAAACTAATTTTACCTATTTTCTATTTGCGAAATCTTATTTTTGGGGTTTGTGATTCCTACTTCTAATTTCAGCTATTTCCCATGCAATTTTAATGATTCTATTTTTTTATTGTTTTGTTACAAGGTTTAGCTTTTCAATTGTTGTAATTAGAGGAACTGAAAAGGTAACCAAAAAAAAAAAATACCCCCCAAAAATGCTAAGATCAACAACAACCACAATTTAAAACAAGAATATTATTGATGAAATGACACATCGATACGACTTAGAGCCTTTTGGCGATAAAAATTATTGTCGATGGTGCTTGTCTATTCTTTCATTTATAAACTAAAAATTTGGTGATATGACAAGGATCAATGATGAGATTTACTTTTAAAAAAAATATATATAAGTGGGTCATTTAACATTATTTGTTTGTTTAATCAATAATAACAAAAGAGAAAATCCACGATAGACAACATAAATAATCAATTACAAATCATCACATTTTCAAAAAAATTAAATAAAAATGGCTAGTGATTTTTTATATTATATTTTTCTTTGATTACAATTATTTTTTATCTATCCAAATGATATTATATTTAGTTTACCATCGAGGTGGTAGACGAGTGGGGCAAAAGTAGTTGGGGGTACTTCCGCTCTATCCATGTGGTTGCGAGGGCGACCCACTTGCACTAGTAGTCATGTGAAGCAGGTGTCGTGTGTGTGGGGCTTTGCTAGCTTGCACTTGGGGAGTGCGAGAGTGGCTTTGTGCAGTCCACCGTGCACCGAGTTCTTCAAATTTGCATGTCCTTGTGGGTAGAGCGGAGGCAGTATAGGTTCAGGAGGCAGCTGCCCCTACTCATTTTTTTTTAACCTATAGTTTCAGTATTTTTTTAAGATTTTCTCCCTCAAAAATTATAAATACTCATTTCAAATTTTTTTCAATTGTTGTCTCTTCTGAATATTTTTTTTGGCTTCAACAATGCCTGTGGGCATTCCATGAGAAGGTAGTAATGTTGATCACCCTCTCGTGTCCCCTTTTGCTTAACAAAAAATAAAATAAAAAAAGGTGAAACACATTTGAGTAAAAAAAATTGCTAAATTTACTATAATAATTAAAAAAAATAGGAGTATGACAACCATTGAACTAAAAAATTCACAAGTCTCCACCAATAAAATTAGCGGGGGTACTATAATAAAATATAGAGGATGTTAGCAAACTTTCAGACAAAAATTATGGCTCCGTTTGGCACCGTTTTTTTAAACTTTCTTTCTGTTTTTTGCTTAAAATAAACAAAAAAATCAATCAAATTTAATTTTTTTGCTTTTCTATTTTTTTTCTTCTTAATTTTAGCTAAAGTAAGTCATAAAAGTAAAAAAACCAAAAAAATTTAACATTTTTGATAATAAACTTAAAAAAAAACTTGACTTTTAAACATTAGAGTATATATCTCTCGTCCACTTGACAAATAATTTTGGTAACCCATACTCTCTCCGCAAAGTAAAGTGATTTTTAAACCCCGCACTTTAGGTTTCGGATGGTAAAAAAACCGTGGGGAGGTTTGTTTTTCTGCCGCGTCTACGAATTAATTTGTAACGTTGGCATGAATGTGCACCCTCGTAGTACATTAGGAAACCACGAATACATTTTCGGAACGAAGATGCAATCTTAACCGCTGAATTTTCCGCTTAACAAAAGAACGCACGGGGTACAACGTAATAACATACGAAACGCAATACACTATTAAAATGCATATTTACGGACCCTCCCCCTCGCCGTTCATCAAAAGCCTAATTTTGGGAATTGTTCTCCCCGTCCCTGCGGTCTCAGCCTCAGACCGATCTTCAATCTCTCGAAGGTAATCCCTCTCTCCTTCCTTCGCTTCCTTAAATCCATCAAGATCTGCTTGTATTAGGAATAAAGTTCTTGTTATAGGGTTTTG
>CM018900.1:17883391-17885891 GCA_009663005.1 Actinidia chinensis
ATATGCACCTTGTTTAATATTGTGATTAATAGCTAAACCATTGTATACATATATTGATACTCATATATTCACACTCAACAATGATTAATAGTTGGGCTCCGATTGGCACTAGTTTTTTTCAGTCTTTTTTTTTTGATTTTTTTGCTTAAAATAAGCAAAAAAAGATAATCAGAGTTGATTTTTTTACTTTTTTACTTAGGTTCCGTTTGGTAATACTTAAAAGCCAAATTTTTTTTAAGCTTGCTACCAAAATGGTCAAGAATTTTTGATTTTTTTGCTTTTGTAGCTTTACTTTAACTAAAATTAAACAAAAAAAAATAAAAAATAACTCTGATTGGCTTTTTTGCTTATTTTAAGCAAAAAGATCAAAAAAAAAATTGAAAAAAACTGGCGCCAAACAGAGACTTAGTTTTAGCTAAAGTAAAGCAATCATATATTGATACTCACATTCACACTCAACAATGATTAATAGTTAGGCTCCGATTGACACTAGTTTTTTTTGATTTTTTTTGCTTAAAATAAGCAAAAAAAACAATCAGAGTTGTTTTTTTTATTTTTTTGCTTAATTTTAGCTAAAGTAAAGCCACAAAAGCCAAAAAAAATAAAAAATTTTGACCTTTTTAATAATAAGTTTAAAAAAAACTTAATTTTTAAATATTACCAAACGGAATTTTAACCATTGTACCTGGGCATATTGTACATGCATATGCATTTCAAATGCTTTTTTTTTTTGTCATGAGTTGAATGTGAACAATATCAGTTGTCACGTAGGATAGATGGCACAAGCCAACTAGAGGCCTTAAGCCAATTGAAATAAAAGCACGGTTTGTATAAATGCATGTTGATATATATTCCGTCGGCATATTAACATTTATTTCATTTTCATTATGGCTGTAATGTAACACTCTCCTGTAATATTTTTTTGTTACAAAAATTATGCACGGAGTATAGCTTAGGTAACGGTTTCTGGCACTAGGTGGCAATAGTTTTGCTATTATTGTAGTTTGTGTTTATGAACTAAACACTTAATATGACTCCGTTTGGTAATACTTAAAAAAATTAATTTTTTTTTTTAAGTTTGCTATCAAAAAAATTAAGATTTTTTGTTGTTTTTTTTTGCTTTTCTGAATTTACTTTAGTAAAGAAGCAAAAAAAAAAAAAAGCAAAAAGCAAAAAAGCCAGTTCTAACTGGCTTTTTTGCTTATTTACTTAAAAAAAGTCAATCGAAAAACAAAAAACAAGTAATTCCAAACAGAGCCTATATATACACACGTAAAAAGTTGTTGCAGTTGTTGTTGGGGAGAAGATGGTGATGGCGGAGGAGGGAGAGGATGAGTCAGGTGGCAAATGGTGGGGGGAGGGGTTGGGATGGCAGGGAAGGCTAAGACAAGGTTGGCTCCGACATTTAGATTATCCTAACTGATCTTAATATAGTGTCCTTATACTATCAAATAAGGTTATATGTCAGTCACGTACTGAAAACAACCTAACTTCTATCACCAATTAGACTAATTTAGCAAGAAAATCAAAATCTAGAGTTAAAATCGCGGGATTTAAAAGTATAGAGACCAAAATTGTGGACAAATAAAACTACATGGACTATTTTTACAATTTACCCTTAAAACGATATAAGCGCGATGTTGCGGTAGTCTCTCTCTCTCTCTGAAGTCTCAACCTTATCGTCTATTCCCGCTCAAAGCCTCAAACCTCCGTTGAGACGACCCTCCCTTACAGAAAAACTCAATCCCAAAGACACCAAACCGAACCAAACCCAATACACAACTCCCACAAATTACGATTTTTAATTTATTTTTTGGCGCAAAACAAGTCTCAAATCATCATGAGGTTCTAACACTATCGAAATCGCTCCTCCTCGTGATTCTGAATGGGCACATTTGACTAAACCAATTCTCTGAGCACCAAACCTTGCAACAACAATAATAGGGTAAGGGATAAATTATCCAACCACCATTCTAGCCGAGCTCCACCACGCCCAACCGTCGGCCAAATTATCGCTTCGTAGCAAGCTCGGCTGGCCCACCTTAGCACAAGTGCTCAGACGGCGAATACAGTGGTCATCTCAGTGGAACACCTTAGCCAAGCTGCAGGGCAAAGGATAGTATACACATGAAGCTTCCCTGCCACTGCACTCTTGGACTAAGTTCATATAATATGACAAGCTAGCTACCAACTACGGGGTATGATTGGATCAGCCACCAATTTTCTAACACGTTAGTTGGACGGGTAATCTACTCTTTCTCTCTCTCATTTTCTCTCTACAGAAGCAGAGCTTAAGGACTCTCCCTTGCTTTTCTTTTATTGTTTTTTTCGGTTACTAACTTGAAGCCATCTCGGATAGCTTCGGACAGTCCATCTTACGATTGCTTCTTTGCAGACTTGGCCGAACAAGATCCAGAGATATTAGAAAACATCATTACACCACTGTTTTGTCTACACTCGATTTTCTTCCACCTCACGTATAGTAATAGCAGTAATAGGA
>CM018900.1:17905891-17910891 GCA_009663005.1 Actinidia chinensis
GTGGGGGTGGACGCAAGGGGGGCGATGTGAGGCACTCCTCGGACTGGAACTGTTGCCGAAGTGGATTCTGCCTCTAATTTAACCCAATTTCAAACAACTTCAGCCTGCAGATTGCTCAGTTGCAGTCACACTTTGGATTGCTACTGCCTCCCAGTCATCTGGGCCCCACAGCCGCTATAGTTGCAAGAGACCTACCGCTCTTCATCGTAGTCATGTCACCCCACTTGGATTTTTTGATCGAGCAAATAATCATAATGACTGTGATCTTGCTTACCTTTACCTCTCCTGTTACTTCTTATCATCAATCGGTTTGTATTGCTGATAGGATCGTCCTTCCCATATCGTAGTCAGGGATACTCTTGCTTATCCTCTGATAATATTCGGGGAATGTTTGTCGCCTTCGAAAATCTATCTATGGTCTTAAGCAATCTCCTCGAGCTTGGTTCCACCCCACCGCTTTCAGTGAGGGTAGTCCTTGTCTATGATTTTCGGCAGTGCCACTCAATCATACTTATTTATTCGTCGTCACAAGTCTCGGGTCCGGTGATTATTATCTCAGTTTATGTTGATGATATTATTATCACGGGAGACGACGCTTCTGGCATAGTTTCAGGTGAAATGTGGGCTCCGGAAAGCGTTTGACATTAAGGATTTGAGTCCTCTGATATTACTCTTTCATCTGTTTATTATGTACCTAATTTGCCTATAACTCCTTTCTGTTGTCGTCTTGCAACAAGATCTTAATTGTCCCCCCCCCCCCCTATAATCTCGTTGTCTCTTACAGACCTGACTTCGAAGAAGATTTTGGCAGGGGGATAGCGCGATGGACTATGCTACTTTGGGGATCCTTTACCATCTAGGGCGCGTCGTCATCTAGCCTTCATTTATTCTCTTCCTCTCAATGTTAGAGTCATCTGTTTTAAGTCCTCTGGTTTAAAGTTCGTCGTTTTTCGTTTCATAACCTAGATTTGTTGCATGCCCGTTTAGGGCATGCTAACATTTCAGTATTTTACTGTTGGTTGTTTTTCCCCCGTCGTTCAATAAAGCATTCAAAAATTTAATTTTCAATGTGATGTTAGTGAGTTATCTAAGGCATACTCGTGCCTCTATATTCCTGTATGCTTCGTGCACCTAGTGCTTTTGACCTTTATTCATTCTGATGTATGTGTATATAGACATTAAGGAGAGAATATGTAATCTAAAGTGGAGGCGGGATGGAGGGTTATTCGAGGTTAGGCGACTGAACTGAAGGTCTGGGAGGTAGGCGGAGGGGATGGTGAAGAGAGGGGGTGGGGACTCCGATAAAATCACAGGGGGGGCGGTGATGATAAGAAACGAGGTATGAAGCCGGGAGAGGGGAACAAAAGGCTCGAAAGAAGTAGGGAGATTGTTAAACAGGGGACAGAGCTGGGGATAGATGAAGGGGGGGGGGTCTGTGGAGTAAAGAGAAGAGGAGGAAGAAGGAAACGTGGGACCAGTTTCCTTCCGCCAGTTACTTCTCTCTCTCAACATCCGATCTTATGTAACCTTCATAATGATTACACGCTGTGTACTTGGGTCTACCTTGATGCGTCATAAATCTGAGGTTCTTTTGTCTCACTTACCCACTTTCTCAATGTCAACACCCAGTATAAATAGGTTTTACGTAACATTCGGTCAGATAATGGTCGAGAGTATATCACGATGAGTTTCGTGCGAAACTTATAATGTGGATATCTCAGCACTTACATGTCGCTTATACCCTGAGCAGATGTGGGTAGCTGAACGTAAAAATCGTCATATTATTCAGTGGTTCGTGTCTCTTACGGGTATGGGGGTAACCTAAGTATTTCTGTCACATGCAGGTGTCTCACCGCTCACCTACCTTATCAATCGAACTCCAGTCGGGTTCTAAACGGCAGGCTCCTCTCCATATTCCTTCAGCCTGCTAGTACTCTATTTCCTATTATCCTCGTGTATTGGGTTCACTTGTTTTGTTCAAAATGAAGTTCCACTCGTACAACCTGATGATAATGAATGCCGTACTTTGTCTCTTCGCTCGGGTATTGCCCGATGTCCAAGGGGTATAGGTGTTATGATCCTGTCACGCGCCATATGTATCACTCGTTATATTTCACGTTTTTGGAACTGTTCCATTTTTTTCTAATTCTATCCGAATCCGGGTCTGAGATACTTGGCGGCAGATGAACCCATACCCCCTCGTCCTCCTATCCTATACTTAGCCTACTTCATCCTACTCCTACACCAAATGGCTCCTGTCCCTCAATCGCCTCTCAGGACGCCGCGGTCCCGCGCGCTCAGGCTCCCTTGCCAGCATCTCCCGAGTCAGTATGTCTTCTCCTTTTGTTTCTGATATTCCGTCCCCACCTCGGTATCCCACACGTGTTCGTCGTCTCCCCTCCCGCTTTCTTTTTCTCAATAGTACTAATTTCCATTGCCCATCAATATGTCTTATCAGGTCTTTCAGATTCCTATAAATCTTTTCTTAGTCAGGTTTATCGATTTCCATTCCCGCTCTCAGTCCATGAAGCACTCCAGAATCCTTTGTGGGTGTCTCTCTGAAAGCAGAGATGGAGGCACTCAGCGAAATCGGACTTGGGATCTTATTGCTTTATCCGAAAGGAGAGCGGCCCTGTTGAGTGTACATGGTGTTTAGTGCAAGAATTTGGCGGATGGATCGGTTGATCGATTAAGGCTCGTCTTGTTGCTAAGGGTTTTACTCAGATTCCGGTAAGGATTTTGGTGGCTACGTTTGCCCCCAGTGCCAATTACACAGTTCGCCTTCTGATTTCATTAGCTGTTTCTCACGCGTAGGCCTCTTCACCAATTAGATGTCAAGAATGGCTTTTCTTATGGTGATCTCTCCGAGACTATATAATGGATCCACCTCCGGTTTTCGGCTCAAGGGGAGTATTCGGGGAATGTTTTTGTCGCCTTCGAAAATCTATCTATGGCCTTAAGGCAATCTCCTCGAGCTTGTTCCACCCGCTTCAGTGAGGTAGTCTTGTCTATGGATTTTCCGGCATTGCCACTCAATCATACTTGCTTTAATTCGTCGCCAGTCTCAGGGTCGTGTTTATTATCTCAGTTTATGTTGATGATATTATTATCACACGCAGACGACGCTTCTTCTTCTGGGCATAGTTCAGGTGGAAATTGGGCTCCGGAGCGTTTGACATTAAGGATTTGAGTCCCTCTATATTCCTCTTTCATCATGTACTTATGTAACCTAATTTTTGCCTATAATCTCCTTTCTGTTAGTCGTCTTGCAAAAGATCTTATGCCTATAATCTCGTTGTGTCCTCTTACGGACCTGCTTCGAAGAGATTTTTGCAGGGGTATGAGCGCGATGGACTATATACTACTTTGGGGATCCTTACCATCTAGCGCTCGTCTCTAGTCCTTCATGTATTCTCTCCTTCCAATGTTAGAGTCATCCTGTTTTAAGTCCTGTCTGGTTTCAGTCGTCGTTTTTTTCGTCAAAAACCTTAGATTTGTGGCAGCCCGCTTAGGGATGGCACTTTCAGTAATTTAAAGTTGGTTGTTTCCCTCGTTCAATAAAGCATGTTCAAAATTTAATTTTCAATGTGATGTTAGTGAGTTTATCTAGCATACCGTTGCCTCTTATATTCCTCGTATGCTTCGTGCACCTAGTGCTTTTGACCTTATTCAATTCTGATGTATTGGGGGGCCTTCACCAGTTAAACTGCTCTCCCATCTCACATCGATATTATGTTAACCTTCATGGATGATTACAACGCGGTGTAACTTGGGTCTACCTTATGCGTCATAATCTGAGGTCTTTCCTCCTCACTTTAAACCCATTTCTACAAATGAATCAAACCCTAAATACGGTTTACGTAAAACATTCGGTCATATAATGGTCGAGAGTATACCGAATAGTTTCGTGCGAAACTTAATAATGTGTTATACTCCACAGAACTTACATGTCCTATAATACACCTGAGCATAATGGGGTTAGCTTGAACGTAAAAGCGTCAGATTATGTCAGTGGTCGGTGTCTCTTTAAACGGGGTATGGGGGTACCTAAGTATTTCTGGCACCTGGCAGTTCTCACCGCCCACCACCTTATCAATCGAACCTCCCAGTCGGGTCTAAAACGGCAGGCTCCTCTCCATATCCTTCAGCCTGCTAGTACTCTATTTCCTATTATTCTCCGTGTAATTTGGGTGCACTTGTTTTGTTCAAAATAGAAGTTCCACTTCGTACCAAACTTGATGATAAGGCCGTACGTTGATCTTCACCGGTATTCCTCGATGTCCAAGGGATAGGTGTTATGATCCTGTACGCCGCCATATGTATCACTCGTTGATGTCTACGTTTTTTGGAAACTTTCCATTTTTTTCTAATTCTACTCCCGAATCCTGGGTCTGAGTACTTGCGGGGCAGATGAACCATACCCCCCCTTCGTCTCTACCTATACTTGGCTACTTCATCACCTACTCCTACACCTACACCAAATGGCTCCCTTGTCCCAATCGCCTCTCAGGCCCGGTCCCGCGCTCAGCTCCCTGCCCACATCTTCTCCGGAGTCAGTCATGCCTTTCTCCTTTTGTTTCTGATATCCCCCACCTCGGTATCCCCCACACTTTTTCGTCGCCCCCCTCCCGCTTTCTTTTCTTTCTCAATGTACTAATTATCCTATTGCCCATCATATGTCTTATCATTCTTTCATATTCCTATAAATCTGTCTTAGTCAGGTTGATGTCGATTTCATTCCTCGCTCAGTCCATGAAGCAACTACTCAGATCCTTTGTGGGTGTCCCTGCTATGAAAGCAGAGATTGAGGCCTTCGGCGAATCCGGACTTGGGATTCTTATGCTTTACCGAAAGGAGAGCGCCCCTGTTTGAGTGTAAATGGTGTTTAGTGTCAAGTATTTGGCGGATGGATGGTTGATCCGATATAAGGCTCGTCTTGGTTGCTAAGGGTTTTACTCAGATTCGGGTAAGGATTTTGGTGCTACACGTTTGCCCCAGTT
>CM018900.1:18168391-18173391 GCA_009663005.1 Actinidia chinensis
ATACAGCCACCGCTGCTGTAGTTTTAGAAATAGGCAAATTTTACTTTGATCTCCTATGGTTTGAGTCATTTGCGGATACACCCATATACGTGTTGTGATTATCAGCACATAATCCCTTGTGATTTGTGAATTAATCCGCACTATTTTCACCATTAACGGAGAAATAAAAAGTCAATACTTCATCTAAAGTGATTGTATTCACACTTAGCCCAAACCATAGGGGGTCAAAATGTATCTTTATTGCATCTGCTTTGAAAAACACATCAATATTTTCTAATGGTATTGCATGCCCACAACTTGTTAACTTTGAACTGAAATTCTAACGATGCATATTAGTCCACAAACTACAAATGGGGTATGTGCCAATAATCAAACGTGAGAGAGTGTATCCACGCATGACCCAAACCACATGGGGTCGAAGTAAAATTCTTCCTTAAAAAATTATGGTGACCTCCTTTACTTTTGAAAATATTGTCAAGATTCCCCTATAGCTATTTTTTGTATAAAAATAACAAAATTACTCTTATATTTACGGCTTTTATTTATTTATTCTCAATATATTAATTAAAATAAAATAAACATTCTTTTTTTTCCCTCTCAAAACACCATTTATTTCTAAATTATTCTATTTTTATTTTTTATTGATAAGTAGTATTTTAAATAGTTTAATTTTTAAGCACCCTCAATAAAAAATTAATTTAAAAATAAAACTTTGCTATAAGAAAGATTCTTATAACAAAGCTTGGCCTATGTTGTCCTCCCTGCTTGGGTATGGGGGCTATCAGTAGTAATCATACCGTGCAAGTTTTCTTCTATCCTCTGTTGTCCCTTGTGAGAGGATCGTCGCCCATTGTCCCTGATCCGAGTTCTAGTATAGTCATTGCTTCTATCCTGCTTTATAACGATAGTCTGATCATGACGATGGTCCAAGCTCGGGATGAGTTTTACTCTGGTAATACTTTTACCGAGCTTCGGCATAGAAATTCGCCGAGCTGTCGCTTCATAGCGACAACTCACGGGGGGATTCCCTACCTTAGCACGGTTATGAATTAGCGTATCTACACCGCACTCCGATGTGGAGGACCGTCGAGCCTGCTAAGTAGTGATACTCCTACGGTGACCCTCTGTTCTTGCGTGGTCAGACTCTGTAATTGTATCTTTTGTCCCCTTACAGTTTGCAACTTTTTACACTTTAATGTAAAAACTCCTAAGCAGTAAATTGATATCAACCCAAATCAAAGATCAACAGCATGAATACATTCATATAAATATGCAAATCTGGGAGAAACAAGACTCACCTTAATGAAAACAACTTCTGAGCCGGTCAAATTCTCATCAACCCATATTTATAGTGGACAAATTCTAAAAAAAACTTGGCAATCAAACGAACACCTTCTTCGGGACATAGAATAGGAAATTTCTTTTCATGTTAGGAAACCCTAAAGTCCTTTCTTTATAGGAATTCAAATAGGATAGAGAAATTTTATTTTTGGAAATTCAAATAATATAAGAAATCTCTCTCAATCTCACAACATTAGAGATTCCCATAAAAGAAAGGTTTTGGGGTTTCCAAATAGAATAGAGAAATTATTTTTTTGGAAATTCAAATAATATAGGAAAACCATTCCTTTTTTCTAAGAAAATTGAGAGACAAAAAACGCTATTAACAATGCAGAATAGTCCACAAGCTACAAAGGTGTTATGCGCTAATAATCAAACCTGATGGGTGTATCCACACATGACCCAAATCATAGAGGGTCAAAGTAAAATTTACCCTTTAAGAATTGGACTGTATTCTTTTACTTTGAAAAGTATTGGCAACATTCTCATTCAGCTAATTTTTGTATAAAAATAATAAAATTTCCCTTATGTTTAGATTTTTTATTTTTTTTCTTCTCAATATACTAATTAAAATAAAATAATTTTTTTTCTTCAAAAATATGTAAATTATTCTTTTTTTATTTTTATTTTATCAATAAGTAGTTTTTTAAGTAGTTTCATTTTTAAGCACTCCTAATTTAAAAATAAAACTTTGTTGTTATAAAGATTATAATATCCTAATGATTGGCACAAAAAAAATATATTTAATTTCTTTAAATTAAAATAATTAAGATATTTAAATTTAGATTTGGAAACTTAGTTCGTAAGCGCTTCCAGAAGGGCTACTCTTAAATCATAGACACGCTTATTATAAAAAAAAAATTAAAAGATGATATTTGTAATTAGCAACCGATCACAAATACTTTAATTGAATATATTAAGAACGAAATTAGAAAAATTAGTACATAAAAAATTACAACGACACAAAATGAATACTTTAATAAAATTAACAAAGTAAATATTTTAAGAATTATTGCCATAATTTAGAGGATTTCCCTTCCTAAGCCGC
This sequence comes from Actinidia chinensis, assembly GCA_009663005.1. Lineage (NCBI taxonomy): Eukaryota > Viridiplantae > Streptophyta > Magnoliopsida > Ericales > Actinidiaceae > Actinidia > Actinidia chinensis. The sequence goes on from CM018900.1 coordinate 18,170,781, forward strand.
ATCTCTAATCTCTATAAAATCCCCTCTCTCTCTCTCTCTCCGCGAAATCCTCATTGTTCCCCACCACCGTCGCAAGCCTATCGCCGTCCTTCCCGTGACTGACAACGCCACCGCCGGTAAATAACTATCCAACACAATGGCAAGCACAAGTGCTTTACCAAACAAGAGGAAGGGAGTTGTTGACCCCGTCTCTGAAGCTCCTTTAATGAAGGCGAGTCTTGTTTATTCCAGGTTGACATATTTATATTACTGAATTTAGGTCATCAATTTCTAAACATCAACATGAATTAGGGATTATATTGGCATGCTTAAGAGAAAATCATGTAAAAAGTTGTAAACTCACAGGTAGATTGAATGCCCAGTTTGGCTAAGCTTTTTTTATTTTTTGTAAAGATTTTTTTGCTGCTTTGATTTTCTAGGTTTTCGTTTTTGGTGATTATTTTTAATTGTTCCATCAAAATTTAGGCATATTGTTGATCAATTTCCAAACATCTGTTGATATCGGTTTAGGGATTATATTGGCATGCTTAAGAGAAAACCATGTAAAAAGTTGTAAACTAACAGCTAGATTTAATGCCCAGTTTGGCCAAGCTTTCTTTACTTTCCTTTTATTGAATTTTTTTATCTGTTTTGATTTTTTTTTTGTTTTTTGTCTCTAATGATTTATTTTAATCGTTTTATCAAAATTTTATATATTTTTCCAGTTTATATGACGAGATAATATAAAAATGTAAAAATTTTTTGTTCAAACTTTGGAAAAATATTCTCTAAACACAAAAAAAATTTAGCTAATTTGTCGAGTAAAAATGATTTTTACTATGTTTTGTAAACTTTTCCCAATGAGCATATTTATAGTTTAGACTCCCCTCGTCGAGACTAACTAGAAAATATATAAAATTTATAGAAAATATATAAAATTTTGATCAAATGGAGAAAAAAAAATTCACTAAAATAAGAAAAACTCAAAAAACTAAAAAGTTTAAAAAAAATCTCGATAATTTAAACTAGCAAACTGAGCCAAAATTTGATTTTGATTGAGACTATTAGAGTTCCGCTAAATTTTTTTTGTTTGAAACTATCAGAGTTGCAAAACGCATTGCCCGAGGGACGGCTCAGTTAACTCCACATGAAATTCTTGTTTCGATTGTGTCTCAGCTGAAACTGAAACAACAGGCAAAGAACTAGCTGTCAGCTAGCAGTTGGAGACATCTGTGGACCATTCAACGCACAGTTTGAAGTTTGCAATCCGCAAAAGGATCGAATTCGACCGAACAGAGGGGTTTATGTGAAGTCACTGATGTAGGGAATTCTTCGAACTGTGGTGGGTTAATAACGCTTGAAATTGCATCGCGGTGAAACTATGTTTGAAATGAGCATTATAATTTTCATGCACGATGAAAGCTTCAAAACCGTGTTGATGGCCTGGATCAGTTTGCCATTCAGAAGCAAGTTGAAAAGGCTCCGACTCGTATTTCCCGTGGCTGGTTAACAGGACAGAAGAACCCCCTTTTTCAATTGCTAAAAAGTCTTCAGAAAACTAGAGACTCGATTCCATATTGTCGCTCAAAATCTGTGGTGCAAATGTGAACGGGAGGAAGATCTCGAACATATTTTAATCAGTATGCCCATTTTCTTGAAGATGGGTAGCGGTATCGGTCAAGATCTTTGGTGGAATTTTTACCGTTACTGGCCGATCGTTCAAGATAAAAGTACTTGGAGATTACACGCATTATCCATAAGGTCTTAATATTCATGATGTAAATCTGGTGGCATTAAATATGGTGGACATTGAAGTTATATGATCTCTCCCTCAACTAAGGCACCTCTCGTTGGTCTTGTGTCGTGTTGGAGGTGGGGTTGTACTTTTGTAGTCTGTTTAGGAGGTTAGCATGTTAGTTTTGTATCTTGTTTTTCCTTTATTTTCGTGTTCATTGCCTTTGTTTCCTCAATTTTGGTGAATTTTTCAGAATTTGAGATGCTTCCCATGAAATTCCCATGCTAAGGAATCTCAGGGAGTGGAGTTGAGGCTGGATCGCTTTGTTTCCAGCATCTCTCCGTCTCTGTATTCACCCTCCTCAGGGGCATCTCCTTTATTGAGTAGCTTAGAATTAGGTAAGTGTTTTCATACTTTACAGCTATAGTTCAAGATCACATAATTTTTTATAGTTTATTTGTATAATAATGTGAATTACATTTCCACAGCTGGTATCTGGTGTGAGGTCTGATTACCATTACATACCGTCTTTTGCATAATTTCTAACCATTTTGATGATCGTATGAAGCATGGGTAACTTTCAAAAATTATATCGTCCTCGGACTCTGACTTGTGTCTTCATTGCATGGGTTTTATTCCTGGTCTTATAGGTGTATGCCCACCATGCCCGTTAATTATATAGTGTATTCAACACTATATGCGGATGTTTGGTCTTTAATTGATTTCGTTATTTTTTTGTGTTGGTCAGTTTTTGGACTTGCGGGAGACTAAAAGAGGAAGTAAAGAGGTTACAAGAGGGCACGACACCACATAAATTCCTTAAGGTGTTTGAATTGATTGGAATTTGTTGGATGTGAAGCTGACCTGGTATTGCTTTGGTACGTACGCGTAGGCTGT
>CM018900.1:18185891-18193391 GCA_009663005.1 Actinidia chinensis
ATATTATTTCAAATATGTATCGAATACTCTAAAATACGTACCGATTTTTTTTCCTTAATTTTTTCCGTACCTTAGACGTGCACACTATATATCTTAATTGTATCCTAACAAGAATAATTCTTACTTTTATTTGGAGATTAAGTTCACTTGACGGGATTTTCTTTCTCGAGCATAGCAGCGTATAAATTTAAACTTTACGGGCCGTTGGCTGGCGGATATGAGGAGAGGGATAAGTTTTAAAGGGGCGGGGATAAATTTTAGAGAGGATAACTTTGGGAGGGGGATAACTTTAATTGTGTTTGGATACTTTTAGAATGGTTGGATAGGGTGGGGATAAGGAAGGAAAATATAGAGAGAGAAACAAAATATAAAATATGTAGATATTAAAAAAAATCATTTTGTTCTATAATATATATATATAAATAACAAAATAACATTTTGTTTCTCTTTAATATTTTTTTTTTCTTATCCCTCAACCCCCTTATCCCCGGATAACTTTTAGTTAGGGTCTAGGCCACCCCAAAAATTACCGCCTTTACCACCTCTGGGGGAAAATTTAAGGGGGAAGAAAGAGAAGCAAGAAGGCACGCAGAAAGAAAGGCCAAACGACGTGGGGAAAAAAATTACGGGGGGGAAAGTTATCCCCCCACTTATCCACTAGCCAAACGGCCCCTTAGGTGCATAAAGCCTCTTAAGGAGATAATAACACTGAACTCTAATTTGTGCTTAATTTTCTTATTAACTGTTGATATATAGAATTTAGCAATTCTTAATTAGTTAAGTCATTAATTAATTTTTGTATTTAGTTAATAATTATTATATATAATTCATTACTAAAAATTATAGAAATATATTTTTTAAGAACATGCCCTAGCTGAATCGATACCTTATTTTTTTAAATTTTATCGTACCGATCGTACCCACACCATAATGGTACCACTATCCATACACGCACCCTTGCTTCATAGGATGATTGTGTAACTTTCAATTTAAAACTAGAGATCGACACTGAGGATTAGTCCCGTATTGCATGGGTTATTCTTTTTCTTATAGGTGTATTCCCCCACATGCTGGCAATTATATAGGTATTGCAACACTACGCGTATGTTTGGTTCTTCATTTGTATTTCCTTTAGTTTTTCCAAGTATTTCATCTAAATTCCTTTCCATGCAAGTATTCTACATTGAGTCCAGTCCACTTGGATGGATGAATTCAAGCCCACGTATTTGGGTCCAATGATGGACTCTAATGTCCATATGAGAGTAAAACTCTCGAGTTACGTAAAACTCTTGAAATATTAACTCTTAAAGAGTTAATCTTGAGTTAGGATTATTTTTCTAGGTAGATTAGGATAACAGTATTATATTGAAAGTGTACCACCTCCTTTTCTTGGAACAGTTATTCTTCCCACACCACCGTCGCAACCTCTCCCCGTCCTTCCCTTGACTGACAACGCCACCGCCGGCGAATAACTATCCAACACAAGGCAAGCACAATGTGCTTTACCAAACAAGAGGAGGGAGTTGTTGACCCTAGTCTCTAAAGCTCGCGTTAATGAAGGTTAGTCTTGTTTATTCCAGATTGACAGATTTTATATTACTGATAGGCATTCCTTCATCAATTTCTAAACATCAACAAAGGAATTAGGGTTAATTGGCATGCTTAGAGAAACCATCTAACAGTTGTAAACTCTTGAATAGATTTAATGCCAAGTTTGGCTAAGTTTTTTTTATTTTATTTTTTTGAGATTTTTTTGCATGCTTAGATTTTCTAGTTTTCTCGTCTTTAGTGATTATTTTTAATTGTTCTATCAAAATTTAGACATATTGTTAATCAATTTCTAAACATCTGTTGATATAGGTTTAGGGATTATACTGGCATGCTTAAGCGAAAACGATATAAAAAGTTGTAAACTCTCAGATAGATTTAATGCCCAATTTGTCGAGTAAAAATACTTTTAGCATGTTTAGTAAACTTTTAGACTCCCCTTGTCAAGACTAACCAGAAAATAAGGGGAAAAGAATTCACTAAATAAGAAAAAACTAAAAAAGCTACAAAAATTCCATGAAGCAGCCAAAATTTGATTTTGATTGAGACTACTAGAGTTCCTAAATTTGTTTTTTGTTGAAACTATAAGAGTCGCAAAACGCATTGCCTCGAGGACCGGCTCAGTAACTTGCCAGATGAAATTCTTGTTTCGATTGTGTCTCGGCTGAAACTGAACAACAGCAATGAACTTTTGTCCTAGCTCGCATTGGAGACATTTGTGGACATTCACGATCAGTTTGAAGTTTTTGCGATCCGCAAACGGATCAATTCTACCCGGATAGGGGTTATGTGAAGTTAGAGTAGGGAATTGGTCGAGTGGGTGGGTAATCACGTCTTGGAATGCACCGGTTGAAATTATAACCTGAAAGGTGCCTTAAATTTTCATTTTTTTGCAAAACATGAAGGCTTGAACATGGTGGTTGATGATTGGATCAGCTTGCATTTCAGAAGCGAGTTAAAAGGCTTGAACTCGACTTTTCCCGTGGCTGGTTAAATGGAGCATACTTAACCTTTTCAACATGCTAAAAGTCTTCAGAACTATATACTCGATTCCTATTGTCCGCTCAATATCTGTGGTGGCAACGTGACGGGAGAAAGTCTCAAACATATTTTTCAGTATGTGCCCATTTCTTGAAATGAGTTAGCGGTATCGCTGTTCAAGATCCTTTAGTGAATTTTAAAACGTCTTACCCCCCCTTACCACCGTCGGTACCGCTGCCCTGAATCTCGGTCAAGCTAAAGTACTTGAGATCTACCTCATTATCTCATCAATAAGTCTTAAATATCATTATGGTAAATCTGGTGGCATTTAAATACTGGTGTAGCCCAAAACTAGCCATTTCCTTTCAAAAACACTCTTCTTTTCTTGTTATATGCAAGCAGAATAGCTTTTGCGGGCAATATGCTCGTACGTTGCTAAGAAGGTCCCATAAGGTTATAAGCTCTCTCCCTCACCTAGAAGGCGCTCGTCTCTGTTGGTTTTGTTTTTTTTTTTTTTTGTGTTGGTATTTTGAGGTTAGCATGTTAGTTTTGTATCTGTTTATTCTTTTCTTTTTTCGTTTTTATTGCCTTCCGTTCCTCAATTTGGTTGCATTTTTCAGAATTTGAGATGGCTTCCCTGAATTTTCCATGCTAAGGAATCTCAGGGAGTTGGAGTTGAGCTGAATGGCGTAGTTTTCAAGCCTCCTCCCCTGTAATTTCCCATCCACAGGGGCATCTCCTTTATTAAGTAGGCTTATGAATTAAGGTGAGTGTTCAACTTTACAGCTATAGTTTAAAGATCACATAATTTTTATAGTTTATTGTATAATAATGTGAATTACATTTCAAGCTGATATGCTGGGTGAGGTCTGATTACATTACCTACACTGCATTTGCATAATTTCTAACCGTTAGATGATAGGTATGAACATTGGTACTTCAAAAATTATGCGCGTACTCGCACCGGTACATACCGGTTACTTGCATATTACTCTTCAAATATGTATACGCGAGTATTCCGAAAATACGTACCCATTGTTTTTCCTTAATTTTTTCCGTACCCTAGACTGCGCACTATATATCCTAGTTGTATCCTATTTAAAAGAATTCTTACTTCTATATTAGATACCGTACTTGACAGATTTTTTTCTTGCCATAGCATTCGTATAATATTTAACGTTTGTACGTAAGCTCCCTCGAGACAATAACACTTAACTCTAGTTTGGGCCGATTTTCTAATTGAATTGTGATGTAAGTTTAGATTCTTAATTAGCTAAGTCATTAATTAATTTTTGTATTGGTTAATCATTATACTATAGTTATTACTAAAAAGTATAGAAATATATGTTTTAGGGACGTCCCCCTAGCCGTACCTTAATTTACTTTTTTTAAATTTTGGTTGTCCTGATCGTAAACTGGCACCACATACCCTTACCCGTACCCGCAACCCGCAAACGCCTTGCTCATATGATGAGAGTGATCAACACTCAGGACTTGTGTCTTATTGGCATTGGTTATTCTGGTCTTTATTGGTGTATGCCGCGCCCACACATGCCGGTAATTATTAGGTATTGCACAACACTACTAGTATGTTTGGTTCTTTATTTGGATTTCTTTATTTTCGTGTTTGGCAGTTATTGGACTTGCGGGAGACTAAAGTGGAAGTAAAGATGTTACAACAGGGCCGAACACGCCACATAAATTCCTTAAGGTGTTTGAATTGATTGGATTTGTTGGATGTTAAGCTGACCTGGATTGCTTGGTACGTACTCGTAGTGCTGTGGCACTAAGATGATCATAAATTGAATACGCGAACATCCAGATAAATTGTTTCCACAAATCGCTTACGAGCAAAAAAGCGGCGAGAGCTCGTGCGAGGCAGCACTTGAAACAAGTTTAACTTTGGGACAAATTATGTGTCGCTAAAGAGTAACTCCTATTTTTTGCATATCTTCGACCACCAGTAAATTGAGTTTTCTATTGCTCTGTGTACAAATGCGTTTAGTCCTGATGTTGAGTTTGAGATGAAGATTATTCATATATACTCGGGTGATCCATAAATTATTGATGGAGTTTTTTTATTGATAATGAATTGATTTGTTGGTGTTATTGTTAATGAAGCTCTAACATGAAGTTGTCTGTCGGCACCTTTTCAATTATTTCTTTAATTGGTTCGTTTTCCAAATTGTTTACTACCTCGCATCATCATTTAAGGAAAGAGAAAATCGGTTGTTATTTTCAAAATTTGGTTAACAACATTACAGTTTCAAGAATTTATTACGTCTTTGGTAGATGTGGTCAAACGTCGCTGCTTTGCCGTCCGTGCCGTGCCACTTTTCTCCGTGCCAGTCGTGCTTCGTGCCGTGCCCGAGTCGGGCCCATTTACTTAATCGTGCTATGTCGTGCCTCTTTTAAGCGTGCCGTGCCTTTTTTTTTAAATCGTGGCGGTCGTGCCAGTTTTCTTTCATCCGTGTCGTGTCGTGCCGGCCACGCTTACTTAAAATCGTGCCGTGGCTGTGTGCCGGCCCGCGAACTTAATATCGTGTGACTCGTGTCGTGCCGTGCCGTGCCCATCTACTTAATCGTGTCGTGGTCGTGCCGGCCCGCTTACTTAATCTTGCCATGCCTGTCGGCCCGTTCACTTAGTAGTCGTGTGACTCTTGCCGTGGTCATGTCCATTCCTACTTAATCCCGGGTCGTGTCGTGCTCGTATTTAATTGTGTTGTGTCTCATTTTGTTATAAAGGCACAATTAACAGTAGTTTTGTACTAAAAGGCAACACGAAGTAAAAAAATAAATGCTCAAATTTATAAATATTTTGACACCAAAAAGGCATTTTTCATGGAAATCATAATTTGGGATGTAGGCTTGTGGCTACAGGCTTATGGGTTAGCAGTCTTTGTAGCAAAAATTAATTTTATTAATGAAATTTTAATTTAATTTATTTAATAATTAAATCATTTCTTTGTCCACTTCCGAGTCGTGCTGTGCTCGTCGCCGTGCATTGACACATTCTGTGCCATGCCCTCATGCGCGTGCTTTGACTAAGTCTGTGTCGTGTCTTGCCATGTCGGCCGTGTCGTGCCAAAACCAAGTCAACTATCGTATCGTGCCCGTGCCGTGCCGGACTTTGACGTTCCGTGTCATGCCGTGCCGTGTTAAAGGTCAACTATCGTGTCGTTCTCGTGCCGTGCTCCACCATTTCCGTGCCCCGTGCCCGTACTACTCGTGCCCGCTCATGGGCCGTGCCATGCCGTGCCTTGGCCCAACTTATACTCGTAGCCGAAAACCGTACCCGTTGGCGAGTTTTTTCGTGCCATTTTCCCTTTCCGTGCCATGCCGGCAATTCCCACTTGACACTCACCTCTCGTCTTTGTTTTGTGCTCGGTATTCAAAGAAGTTGCCTAGTTTCTAAACTAGTTGGATCACAAAGCATATTTTGGGTCAGTGAATAACACCCAATCTACCCCTCAATGTTTTTTCTTATAGTTTCTGAATTTTCCAACTAGGATGGGAGGGTCAACCAAGAATACAAGCTGGGCTGGGGTCGACATTCTAATGCAAACCATGTCCATCTGTGAGTAAAAGATGGAGTTAGATCATATCTAGTGCATGAAAATGGAGATTAGATAATTTTCTATTAAATCACAAAATCTTAAAGCTTATGCGAGACTAAAGAGCTAATACCCAACTTAAATACCCACAAGATTGTGTTCTATCTACAAAAAAGAATTGTGGAGGGATGATATTCAAAGAAGTCAATAATTTCGAAACATTTCTTGATTTTGGTTTATATCACGGAACAACTAAGAATTTATACATTATATTTGTGTTTAGAGAAAATCATGTATAACATGTTGCAACTCTTGTACTGCTCCCAATAGATAATTTGTTTTTGTTTGAAACTGTTAACACACGTTGCCTGGAGGACAACGATCAGTAACTTGCCAGATGAATTCTTTGTTCCATTCTGTCTCGGCTGAAAATGGAACAACAGCAAGACCTAGTTCCAACTTATTTCTATTTCTCTCTATAGACAAGAACCATAAAATTTGTTTCACTCTTGTCTCACCCATGCAAATAAAGAGTGAGACATATTTTTTAGATAAAAATGACCTTATAAAGTATTAAATTTTAAAGATAAATTTCACTAACCTCTCCTGAGATTTGTAACAAATACAACCACCGCTGCTGTGGTTTTAGAAATAGGCAAATTTTACTTTGATCTCCCATGGTTTGAGTCATGTGCGGATACACCCTTTTAGCATATCTAGCGATGACAAATTTGGGTTCTCTGTTGAAGGAGGACTTGTCGCCATGGCTTGGGATGGCTTCAGATTAACACTTCCGATATTTGGTCTTCTTTTGGTTGTCATTTGAATTTGCACTACTTTTTGGGCTGATTACTTTGTAGCTAGGAGGAACAGAAGCGCTAACAGATGACGGCGGCGACTTTGCTTGAATCTCATTTATCAACATCCTTTTAATTTAACGGATGAGCATTTTTAAAAGCTTCAAAACCGTTTCCACTCCTCCAAAATCCCCATCGTTAGAAGAGAATTATGGCTGATCACTGCTATTCTGGTGGATTTGGGAGGTGTCCTTGACTTGATGAATAACTCAAGAAACCGATTAAAGTAGAGGACCTTTGACTGGGTTTCGAGCAAAGAAGGTTCGTTGATCGTGCTAAAAAACGGTCTCTTCATACTCTAACCCTCCCTTTTGGTCGAGTACTACTTCTCAACATTTAATATTTTCGCGTCTATTAAGGGAAAACACTAAAACGATCAGAAAGTCACTGAATTATGAATCATGCTTCTACTTACTACCTAATTTCAACTAGCTCAAATTGACTTCTGCAGAACATGCCTTGTATTCCAATCCACTTTATCTAAACAAATCCACATGTAGGAACAGTCTACTGAAATCACAAATAACAAGGTTTTTGTTCCCACAGAACACTTATACTTG
>CM018900.1:18243391-18245891 GCA_009663005.1 Actinidia chinensis
CTTCACAAATCCCTTTGATTTACCCTTCCATGTACAACAGTTCAGGAGGTGGTATTACAATTACTCATCCTATGAAATTATATATCCCTTTATTATTAGTTTGACCAATCAAAACTATGAGGCTGTGTTTGGATTAAGGATTTGGTATTGAAAAGAAGAAGAAAGGGAAAAAATTAAAAGATCCAATAGTCCAGAAGAATTCCATAATATAAATAACTACATAACTAATTTCATAATGAAATGCATAATTCATATTTGATTTGATTTCATTCATAAATCTATTTTCTTCCCTGTGAGTTCTAGTTTCAGTAAGAATGCTAGTTCTTACTCTTCGTATGTTTGACATGAACATAGCACACCAAATACAGCCTAAATATTGATAACTTTCTTTTCTTTTCCTTACGTTTTCTCAGCATTCAAAAGGCAGGGTTACTGACCGTGAATCTCACCAAAAGCTCAAGGAACTGATCCTTGAACGTGAATTTTTACTCAGATTACGACAGATAGTTTCTTCAAGGAAAAAATTGAAAGATCAATTGGGGACCATTAGTGATACCTGTAGAAGAAACAGACCAGGGGGGCAACGGAGAGGAAAGGTTGACCTTCATAGTCATCACCATCGGCCATCCGACGGACGTGATCGGCGTAGTCATCGTAGCAAGAGAGGGGCACGGCAACGCGGAAAGTGGCGGCGTCGGGATAGCCGCGGAGGTGGGGTTGGAGGTAGGGTAGTGTTTGGAAAGTAATTTAAGAAATAAATTTTATATATGAGCCACAAATATTTTTAAATTTTTTAAATTATTATTCATTATCTATTATTAAAATCTATTTTAATTAAAGTGCGAGACTTATTGTGATTCAATTGATAAAAAATATCTAAAATTTAGTATATTTTTTATATATTAGATCATTTTTTAGTAGAACCAACAAAAAAATAAAATAAAATACTTCTTTCTTTTTTTATTTCTCTTAAAACTATGAACACTTTTTAAAAATTATTATATTTTTTATTTTATAACAATATATCTTTGATGTTTATTTTTTATCTATTTTTTAAATTATAAAACTCTAACGAATTCGCATAAAATATGATTTTTTTTAATGTACTGCCCATGGATACGGATAATTACTAATGATCTAATACCGAAGTTAAAAATGTTTAATTATTCTAGTAAAGATGCTTTGGATACGAGAGGTACACTCGTGCAATGTTCTGAAAATCGGACCGTTAAGCGAATCGAAAAAGAGATTGTATCACGGGTTTAACTGTTGAATCAACCGTTATTGCCCTGTGATGTCATAATTATATCATTAATTTATTTATTAATAGTAATAAAATATTTTTTATTTTTCTACATTAGTTTTCATACTTAAAACCTAGAATTTTGAAATTAAAACATAAAAATTCTCTTAAAACAGTGAACCGGCCGGTTCAATGACCGATCACAATCACCGAGTTTTCGGTTCAACTGCGGGTTTGACCGGATTTAATCGGGTTTTGACTAAAATGAGTTTTGATTGCCGACCGGATCATTTATTCTACGGGTCGACAGGTCGAACTGATCGGGTTAATCCGGGTTTTAAAACATTGCGCTCGTGTACATATCAGTGATATCACACAACGTTTACATTGACATCCACCAAATTCAACTAAGTATACACGCATCGTCAAATCGTAAACTCCAACTAATGTACGGGGTAGATCAATTGATTCAATCCGATGATACTAGGGCACATCGAGAACAAAAGTGACCTAAACGTCCTCTTCCCATCCCCTCATCTATAAATAGGGATGGCAATTTGTCCCGCCCTGTCTTGTCCTGCTCCTCACCCTAATCGGGGTGAATTTTCGAGAATTTTTCGAGATTCAGGGCGGGGATTAAAAACAAAATTCGTGGACGGGGCGGGGACGATTTTGTATATCCCCGCCCTGATTCTCAAAAATTTACTTTTAAAATGTTAAAATTAGAAGTAAAGGATATAAAATAATAATATGATCAAAGTGAAGGGGTACAAAATGAAATTAACCCTAAAAAAAAAACTAGGCCAGGACTTTCCCATCTCTGTTCTCCAATCCATTCCTCATGCCAGCTTGCTTGGGCCTCGTGAAGAGTTTCACTCCCCCTCCCTCTGCCGTACACATGGACGTCCTCCCTCTTATCACAAACTCTCCTTTCAGGTTCGTACTCTCTCTCCATGTAATTAATGGATTCCTGTTTTATTAGAAGACATCATTGTTTTAAAAAATGGACCGAACCGGCCGGTTCAATGTTGAATCGGCAATCGGTCGGAAAAACGGTCCGATTACCTACCAAAAAACGTTTTAGTCAAAATTCGAAAACCCAGTCAACCCGGCAGTTGAACCGGATTGAACCGGTGGTTAAACCGGATTGAACCGCTTAATATCGACCTATGCTGACGATTTCCCTCGTCTTAGTAAGCCTAAAGACCCGCTTATTATAGATTCTCGAAACCAGCCCTGGCCCACGAAGGCTGTTCG
>CM018900.1:18398391-18400891 GCA_009663005.1 Actinidia chinensis
CTCAATATAAATTATCCCTTAATTTTCTTTTCTCCTCCTTCAAAAAGTGCTCTGTAAATCCTTGATCGATCTGGATTTGGGGTTTTAGTAATGTTTTTTTTATGAGTTTATCATTCGTTTATCTTTATAATTTGAACCGTTCATCAGTAACTAAATAATCGAATATCATTTATCTTATAGTATATTCATAAAATCATACTAGCAGTTCAATTATTTTAAATTAAATATGTTTAGATCACATGATCAACTCAACTCAATGCGTTCTATAATATTGACGATTTAAATAATTAAAATAAATTCATTTTAAAAGCATGTAATACTTTGATGGCATGTTTGTTTTAGAGATTAGAATGTCGAATTTGATTATAAATTTTGTGGCGCCACTACTATAGTGTTTGTTAATTCTTTTTGATGTTGGATATGTAATCCGACGGATTTGTAATCCATCAAATTGACCAAATTTATAATACCACTCACCCCCCATTATTACAAATTCAAGGAATATAGATTAGGTCTAAAATTACTAAAATACCCATAAAATACTCAAAATTACTAAAATATGATACTATAATTTATCCAAATGGTTTTATTTTTAAATACGATTTTTTTTTAGCAATGATCATGTATATATAAATCCATGCATTTGTTTAACTCTTTCACTTCAACTATCAATTTTTTAACTCTCCTCATTTAATTTTCAAATAAAAAAAAAAAACATAATAATCTTATTTAAAAAAGTTATTTTAAATAGCATAGTCAATTAAAATAAATATTTGTTTTAAAAAAATACCTAAGTATAATAAAAATATATTAATCTTATTTCGAATTATTTTTTTTGTCTTTATTAAATTTTTTTTTTGTTGAAGAGAAAAGTAAAAAAAAAAAAATTTCATAAGGACTCACATGGTACATACAATCAAAAATTTAGGTATACATATATCTACACCTATTTAGTATTATGTTTTATGTAAAAATCACTATTAACTTACATGACCTTAATATTTTTACAAAATGATTTTTAAAACTTACTATATCACTTAATAAAAATATGGTTTTAAATTAAAATAAAATTATTTTTATATTAAAATAAATTCCTCTTTTCAATAGCACGGATTTTAACTACTATAATTCTTATTGGAATGATATGATCAATTATGCCTATCATTTAAATTAAAAATTTTCAAGAGGTATTATTTTAAAATTATGATCTGAGGGCAATTATAAAAAATATAAAAAAATGTGTTTAATCCAACACTCATATCCATTGTAAAACAAACAAGTACATATTGAGATTTTACAAGATTAATAATCCGACTGGATTTGTTATCTAACCTAAAATCTGACTGAATTTCTAATCCGTCAAATTCAATCTCCAAAACAAATATGACCTAAAGGTAACACAAGATTCTAAACATAATCTAAATACAGTATTTTGAAATTCAAAATCTCATTTCAAAAATGATAGGTATATACAAAAAAATATACATATCTAGACACACCCTCTCACAAGCACAATAAAGTCCGCCATAATTAGAATGTTTTTTGAAATTTTAATAAGAGTTGACCTACTGTTTTTTGAGATGTGTATATCTTATACACATCAAAAAGTGATTGTGTGTATCTATCATTGTTGAATCTTCATTTAACTAACATGGATTTTAAACCCGAGACTCGAACGCCGTTTCGACCCGGTTGAACCGTCGACGGTCGGAGACACGGTCCGATTACCCACCAATTCATTTTGGTCAAAATCCGGTCAAACTGGTCACCGGCGTTGAACCGGTCTGACCGATGAACCGGTTGACTGAGAGACATTTGACGTTTTTTTGGGTTTAATACACTTTAGACCCTCACAATTTTAAGTATATCTCCTTGATTCGCAATGTTTAAAATTTTGCAATTAACTTTCAGTATTTTTATTTTTACCTATTGAATACATAATTTATGACTTCACGGTTCGATAACGGTTCATAACGATTGACCCGATGGTTGAACCGATAACCCGTAACCCGATGCCATTTTTCCGGTTCAACCCGTTTCGATTTTTAAAACATTGATTTACTAAACAAGCGAAAGAGGTGGCCGGTATCCCGTATATCCGACTCTACATTGCTGATGTCGTCGGTGGGTCCTACTTTTCACCAATGCTGACACGTTAACACAATGACACCAACATGTACGATCTATCTATATCTCACCGCAGCCGCAGGCAAGCCCAAAAATATCACGAGAAAGGCTTCTACAATTTGATCCATTGATTTCAACAGAACCCTAGAGAATTCTCCGATTTGCCGATCTGGTCCTCCTTCTCTCAGGTGTGCTCTCTCTCTCGGTTTTTGTTTCCTGATTTGAAACCTTGATCTTATCTTGTTTTCGTGCCACTTGGTTGAGTAACTAACCCATTTGGATGTTGTTGTGGTTCTTCAAGAATCGCGTGATTTTTTGAGTTATTTTGCTAGATGCGTTCCCTGTAAATTGGGTTTCTGTTGTTGTGTTTTCG
>CM018900.1:18498391-18500891 GCA_009663005.1 Actinidia chinensis
AAAATATTAAATTATATATTTTTTAAAAATTACTTTGTACTAATTTTCATTTATATGTTTTTAATTTAATAATTTTTTATTATATAAATTAAAAATTAGTAAAAAGAAGAAACAAATATTAAATTATATATTTAAAAATTACTTTGTACTAATTTTCAATTTATATATTTTATTAAGAATTTTTTTTTAATTATATAAATTAAAAATAATTTAAATTTATAGTAGTTTTTATTATACTTTTTTATTATAATAAATTAAAAATTGTCAAAGGTAGAAAAAATATTAAATTATATAATTTTATCCAAAATACTTGTGTAATTTCAATTTATATGTTTTATCTAATCATTTGTTTTATTATATACATTAAAATTAGTAAAAAGAAGAAAAACATTAAATTTAAATATTTTACAATTACTAAAAAGAAGTAAACAATATAAACTAAAAAAATAATATCAAGATAAAATGAAGTATATTGAAAATTAGAGGAATAAAAAATTAAAATTATTAATAAAACATATAAATTGAAATTAGTAAAAGAGAAAAAATATTAATTGTATATTTTAAAAAATTAATAAAAGTAGTAAACATTATAATGAAAAAGAGTAAAAAGACAAAAAGATAAAGTTGTTTTTTGAGAGGTTTGGAACTTAAAGCTAAGGGAATAAGAACTTAGAGTTCTTTCATGACCACTTCACAACCATCTCATTCATAATCATTATGCCCAATTATATATTTATTTTAACAAGTTAAATGCTATTTGCCAACGGCGTTTTCGGTACTTTTTTCAAAATGCGTTTCAAATAGCGTTTTTCTCTTTCCATCGGTATTCATACCAATAAAAACGCTTTTTTTAAATAGCGTTTTCCACGGGTTCCGGAAATAAGTTAAAACCGACTCCATTTGGAGAATAAAGTTAAAAAAACTTCTCTGTCAGGAAAATTAGCCAGATCATGATGGAGACATAGCAGTTCACTGTTGACTAGTCAACAGTGACAACAATATACATCCAAATGATTCATTCATGTAGAATTACAGAGATGACGGTGGGTAAATAAAATTATACCCGTCACTAGTATCAGATTTTTTTGCACGATGGTGTTGGTATATCATATATGTAATAATATTGTATAGGAATTTGTTGTAATTGGACTTACGGAAGAAGTTGGTTATTTAAACGCTGGACTTAAAAAAGCATGAAAATACAGCTTATTAAAAATTAACTTTCTAAAATGAGTAATATTATAACGTACTCGAGTCCGTGATATTACCACGGGGTCGCCTACATGGCGCATCCACATCTACCTATTTGGAGGTGGACCCCAGTTAAAAAATAAAATAAATAAAAATAATAGGATTCACCCCCAAATGGGTGAATGTGGGCGCGCCACGTAGGTGAGCCCGTTATAATATTACTCTTCTAAAATTATGTTTAACTTATAAATAAAAAAATACAAATTGTGTCAAATACTAGAATATAGTTTCCAAAACAAAAATTCAGAAGTTGCACAAGCCAATATGGAGAAGGACTCATTTCGGGATGTTTTTGTTTTTAAAGTTGCGTATTATTTTTTTAAAATTGACCCTCAAACATCTCTCTTTTCTTACATTTCAAATGTTAAAACATTCGCATCAGATTGGCCAAATTAGCTAGTAAAAACTCTAAAAATGCTCTACTTAGGGTAATTAAAATAACCAAAAAGTTTAAATCTCCTACAATTTCTAGTCTATTCATCGGGTATTAAAGGAAAAATTACATCTTACACTCTATATTTTTACTAAAATATCTCATTTAAATCTTTCGCTATTGATTGTATCAATCAACTCCCTAAACTTGATCATTTCCTTCATATGCAGTTCAATTAAGAGTCCTTTGACCACTTTATTTTATGCCACACAAAGTATAATCATTTAAAATATAACCAATAGGAAAAATATAAGCATCATAAAAAATATATTTTTTAAAAAACACCCATTAAAATAATACAATTATTTAAAAAAAAAAATTTGTAAAAAAAAATTTTTTACCGTTGAAATAATTTGTCAATTTCAATAACATGACAATTGAAAAAAAAAATGAGAGCCATAAACAGAAGTAATCTAGTACATGCATCAAGTACGGAGTCTATAGGTGTCGGTGATGATACAAAATATTTCCCACACTGGAAAAACATGGGCGGTGGGCGGTGGGAGAAGCTTCTCTGTTTACGTGCATGAACGGGAAAGTGTCGTCTCTCTCTCTCTCTCAAGGACAACTGGACAGTATAGGCTGTCCTCTTAATTTTTTTTTTCTCTCTCTCTAAGAGGACTAGTAGTACTGGATAGTCCTTTGACTGGATTCGCTTCTCTCTCCTGTTTTGGGTCTCTCTCTCGCTCTCATCTTCATCATCATAGATAACTGCCAAAGAAGTCAATCAATCACCTTCACCATCAGCTAGCGTTTTGGCGTTTTGGTCGCTAGTAATTGACATTTAGCATGTTTTAGATATATTCGTTAGAGTTT
>CM018900.1:18545891-18553391 GCA_009663005.1 Actinidia chinensis
AACGTCTCACGGACATCACCAACAGAGTCAACAGCTCAACATGAAGGTAAGATTCTTAGAGAGAGAGAGAAACACGACAATTACTTAGCAAGTTCCATGGTACGATTCTATTTGTTTAGGCATTATGAGGTGTGAGTTTATAAAATGAGAAAAAAAAATCGATGATAAATACATGCATTGGTTAGAGTTGTAAATTGAGTTGAGTTGAGCTTATTCGACCCGTTACAGTAACGGGTCCAATCGGTCACAGTTTGGCTCAAACAATTAGGCCACAACTCAACCCAGCCCGATCCACTATATTAACGGACTGCTACAATACCAGTCCGGGCTTGACCCAGTCCTAGCTTGGCCGAACCTTTTTTTTTCATTTTATTTTTAGGTTTATTTTTTTTATGAAACAATCCACAACAAAACAACAAACATGTTGAAATTTCATTTATTAATTTTTTTATCAAATACATGGATTGAAAAATTAAAACAATCAAAAGTTAAAAAAATTAAAAGTTGAGATTTGCATCACTATAGTTAAGTATATCCCAATTAAGTTGACACTCACTTAACCATCATTTATTTGCATTACTCATTCTTTCATTACAAAGTATAATGTAAAAATTAAAAAAAAAAAAACTGACTAATTATTATCTTCGGTCGCTTCATCGTCGTCCGCTAGATCCATGTTGTTGAAAGGTTCAAGAACATAATTCTCATTTGTAACCTCATGTTGAATTCTATACTTTGCATCATTCCAATCTTTAATGCTTAATACTAGTCGTTTATAGTTGTTGGAGAAGAGAATTTAGGTCATTTATATCCCTTTTACAATTTTATCCCCAAAAGTAACCATTATATAGCTGTTGAAGAGGGTAAAAAATTTAAAAAATTTTAAAAGTACCAATAAGCAACTATTTAAAACAAAAACAAAAGCAACAAGCGTGAGATCAGCAGGTGCTGACATGTGTCATAAGTGTTTATATATTAAATATTCAATTTTTATCATTGATGCATTGGTGATCCAAGTGGTTGGGTGTTTCCCTTTGACCTGAGAGATCGCGTGTACCATTCCCATCACACTCATCATTTAAATATTTTTCTATAACAATAATACTAGTGAATGGGGTGGTGGTCCCCAAAAGGTTTTTTTTTTTGGGGTTGGGTGTCTGTCTTTAACTAAGAGGTCGAATCCAACACCCTCAAAAAAAATTATATGGTTTGATACAGTGACGGGCATGGTAACAAACCCAACAAATGGGCTAACTTACTTGAGTCGGACCGGATTACTAGTTCAAACGGGCCAAATTTTATACAGGTCGGGCTGAAAAAATATATAAAAAAACTAGCGAACGATCAAATAGGGCTTCGGTTCGGTCAGTTGTTAACAGATCGGGCTTAACCGCTGCTAACCAGGCCCAACAAATGGGCTTTTGGGTCAGCTACTTGAGTCGGGCCGGATTACTATTCAAACGGGCCAAATTTATTAACAGGTCGGGCTTGAAAAATCTATCCAACCCTCGAACGATCAATCGGGCTTCGGTCGGTCAGTTTGTTAACAGATCGGCTTTAACCGCTTGCTAACCATGGGCCCAACAAATGGGCTTTTGGGTCAGCTACTTGAGTCGGGCCGGAATTACGATTTCAAACGGCCAAATTTTAATAACAGGTACGGCTTGAAAAAATTATCCAACCCGCGACGATCAATACGGTCTTCGTTTCGGTCAGTTTGTTTAACAGTCGGCTTAACCGGCTTGCTAACCAGGCCCAAAACAAATGGGCTTTTGGGTCAGCTACTTGAGTCGGGCCGGATTACTAGTTCAAACGGGCCAAATTTTATAACAGGTCGGGCTTGAAAAAATATATACAACCCGCGAACGATCAAAACGGGCTTCGGTTCGGTCAAGTTTGTTACAGATCGGGCTTAACCGGCTTGCTAACGGCCCAACAAATGGGCTTTTGGGTCATCTACTTGAGTCGGGCGGATATAGTTCAAACGGGCCAAATTTTATAACAGGTCGGCTTGGAAAAATCTATCAACCCGCGGCGGAAACGATTCAAATACGGGCTTCGGTGTCGAGTAAAGTTTGTAACAGATCGGGCTTAACGGCTGCTAACCAGGCCCAACAAATGGGCTTTTGGGGGTCAGCTCTTGAGTCGGGCGGATTACTAGTTCAAACGGGCCAAATTTTATAACAGGTCGGGCTTGGAAAAATCTATCCAACCCGCGATGATCAAATACGGGCTTCGGTTCGGTCCAAGTGTGTTATAGATCGGGCTTAACCGGCTATTGCTATAATGCCGGTTCGGCACCCAGGCTATGGCCGCGAGTCGTCCCAAATTTGCCCCTAGCAGTAGGGGTCCTAAAAGTGCGAGTGCTGCAGACGTCAACAGCCGGGGGGTAAAAGGCTAGTTATGACACAGAAACAACGAGGATGAATGCCAGAGCTATTTTCAAAAAACGGTTATCTGTCAGTCAAGTTAGACGATCGAAAATATATGTAGAGAGAAAGTGTCTTCCCAGATCAAAGTCCACGTACCTTTTAGAGAAATAAATGTTGAATTTAAATGGCATAACTCGACATGTGACTTGGCGCGCTAACTGTCTTATCACTGGATAGACTGCAGCTCGACGCGTGTCTATGCACGCTGACCGCTGTGTCAGTGAGTAAGAGGCTGACCATGCGATGCTCCTAGGACCTGACCGGTAACTTGTCTTCATGCTACCGACGTCTCCATTTGGGAATGGGCCTGTCAAAAGAAATTTCGACGTGCAAGTTATTTTTTGTCTCTTGACATCCCTCGGGATTGACGCCAGCCGTTGCCCTTCGTTCAACCTCTAGCACAGTTATTCTCCCGAGTTTGTTAAATAGCAACAACTTAGAAGTAACGATGTCCTTAGCTCAAACAATGCCTATGTTTAGTGGTGTATGCACCAAACTCCGGCACAGAGAACCTCCGAGCTTACTTCATAGCGGCAGCTCTTGGAGGCCTCTGCCCTAATAAGGCTATAGAGTTTGTCATTGTATATTTTGTCCCCTTACCGGCATCATGCAATATTCTAAGCTTTTTAGCTTACTATATTTATCTTTATAGAGAGATGTCTTCTTATAGATAAACATTATATTCTTTGGATGATATTCGAGGTTTGCCGCTCAATTAATTTTTATAGAAATTATTTTTTTATTTGTGTTGTATAATTTGCGTAACAAATCTATTGTATTGTGTGATACTTAATGAATTTAGTATGTTTTTAGTGTTTTGTTTAAAATCTTAAAAAAAATTAGGTTGATCTTACAAAAAACAAAGAGACACACACACAAAAAAAAATCAACAACAAAATAACTTTAATCTTAATAAATGCTAAGTTTACCCCTCCCTATTTCTTGATTATACGATCGGATTAATTTAAATTTATTTTTTTGATGCAATAGGATGAGGATAAAGATTATTGCAATGCAACCATTGAGATCGAATCAGACATGCAAGTACTCGTGCAGTTTATTAACAAGCATTTTGGGTTAAGTTTTTTATTCACCTAGTTTAAACAACCAATCATGCCATATTGGTTGGCCAAGACCCGAAGCCTTCATTCTTATAAGGTTAGCTGAGCTATTTTTAATTAGTATATTCTCTTGACAAGAGTTGTTAGTGCAAGTCACAATATATCGCACAAGCCATTTGGTGACCAATTTACTCAAGTGAATGGAAACCAACGTTACTGATGCATGGTTGTGTGCGCATTGGAATCCTACATGTAATGGGCCTAATGCCCACTCCATCAATATGCTACAAAATCTAAATAATTCAAAACTTTGAAATAGTTTACAACTTAAATTGAGAAAGTTAGAGTGCAACTTCCATTTTTGTTTATAGGTCAAAAATAATTTGTAGAAATTCAAAAATAACTGATTCTTGGAACTTCCATTTTGAAGTTTTATCAACTTCTACTTATAAATAAGTAATTCTGATATAAATTCACTCATACGAAACACCCTCGGAATAGAAATAAGAAAGAAAAACTAAAAAAAATAGAAAGTCTAAATTAAAAAAATTGTGATAGTTTGTACTTGCCATTTTGGGTATGAAAAGATGTTACATAGCTTTAGAAGATGGGACACAAGATTGATATTTTCATTGCATTAATGTGTGTATATGTATATAGTATTTTTTTTTATAATTTAGTATCCTGCTAAAAGACTAACTAATTTGGATGATCAATTATATTGTCTACTAGTGAGACGCTCAATTAAAGTCGGGGTAAAGTCTTGTATGAACTGACTCAACTCAAGAATTGTAATACTTAATAAGTTTCAAGTTTGAGATCTTGAAAGGGAATAGAGCTCAAAGTTTTGGACTTAAATCGCCAACCAACCTGGGGTTATTACATTAGAATATATTAGTATGTATATATTTATGTGTATCTATAGATGGCGTAGCGTAGCAACGAGATTTGAATCATTTACTCTCAGAAAGGGAATCATTTATTATTAATTTTTTTGGTCCTAACAGTGACTTATTATTAGGCCCACAAGAAAACATACGAGCAGAAGAACAAGACAAAAAGAAGGAGGAGAAATGTACAATCAGATAAAAACAGAAAAAAGCAATCACCCCTGTTTTGGACACAATCCCATTTTGGCTTCCCATTAACCTGGCATCACAAGCTTGTATCACCTAATTCTTCCACAAATTTTAGTAGTCTAATTTTGTTCCCGCATCTTACTCATTATCTTGTGAATTGGTAGAGCGAAATCCATTTAAAATAATAGATCCTACCGTAAAAACCGATCAAGGTAAGTAATGTTTACCCAGCTTTAAAGTCCAAGTTATTTTCAATTTTGTTACCGAAATTTCAGACATAAATTTTTTAGTAGTGGTTAATTTTTAAGAAAAATATATTTTTTATATATAATAATAATCTATTGCAGTTATCTTTCCACTATATAACCATAGAAAGTCTTACTCACGGATTCAACAACGGGGACCATATTACTGAACACCCCAAGTTGATTGGCCATGGCTACTTCTCGTCCCACCGAGCTGAGGTGGACGAAATAATTTATTTTTTTCTCTTTTTTCTCACTAAATATTTAATCTAAATACAGTGCAAGCGTTTCTCGTTATGAGATTCGATCTTAGCACCTTTCACACTCCAAATCACTAGAAAGTAAACCAAATACCGCTAGATACTGCAGCTGATATCTTATCATATAAGTCAAAAAACACACATAATTAACCTAAAAAAGTAATACTATTCATTGTGAGGGAGCAAAAAATCTGATCTTGTTGAGATGTAATATTGCCTTTCCAATCTCCAATCTCCAATCACTATGTTCTCTCTCATAGATTTTTTGGGGAATCAGCCACTTTCTCTCTCATAGATTTGATGTTTGGTTGATACTAAGGCATATCAGGAGGAGAAAGCAAACCTTATCGATGCCTCATGCGGCAAACAAGCAAATCCATTGGGAACCAACCATCAATGATCAGAGATATTTGGGTGGTCCCAAAATATGGATACGGAGGTTTTCAATTCTTATTTTCTTTAAGATCCCTTTGTTGGGAGGGTTGAGAGTTGGGACACCTTTGGCCTGCCGACATTTTATGCCTTTGTCCAAAATTTGCATACCAGCAATGATAGCTATACAATTTTTGACACAATTCTAACCACAACTTTTCATAGGGATTATGTCCTACATCATATAAATTCTAATATTGGGTTCACCCGGCGGTACCACAGTTGGCACAGTAGGGGTTATAGCCCCTCATTTTTAAAAAATTATAAAATTTATTTTAAGTCTTTAAACTTTTTACACTTTAGCTCTTTTAAAATATATTAAAAATTTTTTACACTTTTAACTCTTCTAATTAAAAATCCTGTCTCTTTCCCTGGATTCACTCCATAAGAGAATTTTGCCAAAAAGTTTTGGACGTATACTGGTAGTGCAGCTCAAATTTCGGCACTCACTTTTTCAAGTTCATTTCCAATGGGCAGCAATCCTCCATGCCAGTAGAGATTGTAGGCTTTCTAATGCAGAGTTTATTGAGTGTGCTTATATGAAAGTATTTGATCTAAAATGATAATTCTACAAGTAATAAGAGTTAAAACTCTTGAAATGCCTTTGACTAAATATTTTTTAGTTTGATTAATATTGCAAGCTCTACAAGATGAATAATTTAGCTCATTCACGTAAAATAGGATTCACTCAGATTTCTTGTTTGTATTTTGATTTCTATACATGAAACCAATCACGAACATCTAGCTAGGTAGTGCACAAAATTTTATGCGAAAGGGGTAATGATATCCAAACACCAAATCTATACAAAATTGAATGTAAATATTTCACTTTCAAATAAAATGCTCATCAGATAATTTTTATTTAACAATGCCATTGCAACCAAATTCTTGTTATATTTTAATATAAATTCTATATATATATATATATATATATTATATATATAATATATATATACACACAGCTAATAAAAAAAGAAAGGAGTGTCCTGACTTTCCTAATTTGATATTATATATATATATATATATATAGAACTAGCTAATAAAAAAAGGAAAGGAGTGTTCCTGACTTTCCTAAATGAATATAGTATATATATAATATATAATCTAAAACTTAGCTAATAAAAAAAAAGAAGGAGTGTCCTGACTTCCTAAATTTGGACGATCCCATGTAACCAACAAGCTTGGAATCTCCTGGGATGTCGTTTCTATAACTTCTGTTCCCTCTCTCTCCTTTTATATCCCTTCCCTTTTTTTGTTTTTTTTTTTTTTCATACTTACCCCTCTCTCCAACCCAATACACACTCTTAGTAACGTACACTTCACAAAAACAAAAACATGTCCTCCACTCCTCCACCCACCTCCTTCATATACTCTCGCCTGGCTAGCTTCCGCGGGCCCCCTTCGTTCTCTCCGGCAAAACAACCCTTTTCAGTACCTTTCTTGAGTAAGTTCTTAATCTCAAGCCTTGCCTTCTATTTTCTTTCTTAAAAAGAAATTGTTTTCTCCTTTTTTTTTTGTTTTTTGAAGCAACCCTCTTCTCTTCTCCTTTGAATACTATAATATTCATTTTCTTTGTTCAATGTTGTGTTTTCATGTCCATAATATAGGAAAACAGAAGTGTTATTGATTTTTTATCGTGAAAAAAGAAAATTTTATTGAATTTCTTTTTACTGATTTTTTTCGGGATATAGAGAAGAAATAGGGAATTTCTCTAGTAAATTATTATTATTATTAATTATCATCATCATCATCATCATCTGATTTAGACACATGAAACTTCAAGTAAAAAAAACAAAAGTTGGTCTGGTTAATAAATTATTTAGTATTTTGGGAACAACATGCGTAGGAGACAGAACCAGTATTTAAATTAGGAGTTAAGTTAAGAGAGAGAGAATTTGAAGCCATTGTCAAAAAATTTATATAAATTTTATATTCGTACACACGCATATATATTTGCTAGTGAGGGTGTCTAGGGCATTTCCCCGACCACT
>CM018900.1:18558391-18563391 GCA_009663005.1 Actinidia chinensis
TAAATTTTAAGGTATTTTTTCAATATTTCCCTTGCTAACATTTATAAAAAAAGAAATACTAGATTTACCTATGGTCTTATTTTATTTTTTTCAATTTGTTTCCTTCCATTTCTTTAATTTAATTTCTAACCAAATTCCTAGTATGTAAATTTTCTATTTTCTCCTTTCTCTTACTCTTTGTCTCCCAAATTCATAAAAAAAAATGTACTAGTATATATATATTTTTTGATTGATTCGATATTTGATCTAGATAATTTTGCATAGGACTATTCATATCCCACACTTTACAAGTTTTTTATTTATGTCTCTTGAAATTAAACGAATTTTTAACAAGCTAAACCCGAGTTGAACTCGAGTTACTTGATTAGTTCACAATCCTCGCTAGTAATGATTATGTCCCCACTTTACAAAATTTCTAACTTCGGCCTTTGACTGAGTTTTTTAATGAACCAAATACAAATCGAACTCGAATTACTTGATTAGTTCACAACCCTAGCTAGCCATGATTATTGTATCTACTTTACAATATGGTATTGGATATATTAATTAGTGGAAAAAGTAAAAAACTAGCTTATCTTTTTTTTTGAGGGGGGAGAGAGGATGGATGGATATGATTTGGATACAATCCTTTGTAACTTATGATGGTAGGATACAAAGGACAGAATGCACAAGTGCCCACAACAATACTCTATAGCTTGGAAGGAAGACAGGCTTGGAATGGAAAAGCTACTCCAAATTGCAGTCCCCAGATGGGTTCATTACAGTGTTATCCCCATCCTCACTGCCTTTGCAATCATCCATACTAAAAGATGTGATCGTTGCTTAATCATATCTAACACAGCTGTCCAAAGATTTCCATGGGGGAGGTAACCAACATGAAAAAGTTCTTAAGTTGGCTCTTTGCTTTTTATATGGACTTGGCTTATCTGTAGTTCAGGAATTGGACTGCACCGGTAGAGTTCAAGCTTTTTAGATCCCGCTTTGGATTCATTTTGATGGTTCAAATCGTTCATATTGTAAATTCCATCATAAATATTAATACTGTGAAAAATTGCCTTACTCAGACACAATTCGGTATTCGTTTAATATTATTTTATAATTTAATAAATTAGTGTGGTACACACGATATATTTTACATGTTTATCTTGGATCGATATAAATCAACTATTGATCTGTATCCGATAAATATAATTTTTATAGTATTACACTATTACAGTTCTCGACGAGGTCTACAATTCGAAAGGTTCGAATCATGAAAATAGACCCAAAACGAGCCTCAAAATAATTGGACTGCAGAGAAGCCTAGTCCTTTTTATATTTCTTACTTTTTTTCTAATTTGCATTGGCTATTAATGTTAATTCAGTTCCGGGTGTTTACCCGGTCGACTTATTTGAGCGCATGTGGGCCGTGGATCGGCTTGATCGTCTCGGAATATCTCGCTATTTCAAGGCAGAAATTGAAGAATGTATTGATTATGTGCAAAGGTAAAAGAAAATAAAAAAATAATAAAAACAAATTGTAGTTAAAAATAAATTTTATGGGCGAGAAATTCTTTTTAATATATTTAAAACTAAACTATTTTTTGTTTCTTATGAATATTTGATGAAAATTAAGATATTGGACTGAAGGAGGAATTGCTGGGCGAGAAATCGCGGTTCATGATATCGATGAAACAGCCAGGGATTTAGGTTTTAAGCTTACACACCGCCAAGTTTCTTCTGGTAAGCTAATAACTGTTTGATTAATTCCTTTTTTTAGAAAAAAACTAATAAAATAGGTTTCGCCACTCTATTTTCTTCTCAAAAAAAAAAAATGCTCTTTTTCTCCCCTTATTAGACAAGATTACAAAATACCCTTCTATGGTATTTTATGATTATTAAGGACAGGAAGTAGAAGCAATAAGTTAAGTTTATATAAATAGAAGGCATTTTAGAACTAAGAGTAATGAAATAAATAAAGAAGTGTATATGGAGAAAATAGAGGGCAAAAGGCACACCCAAAAAAATGAATCTTATTATTGCGTTAGTGATTCTCATTCCCTGTTTTTTTCATTTGTAGTACGTTATTTGTCTTTATTATGATGAATTTATCAAATGTCATTCGATATTGAAAAAAATCGAGTACAAGTTGGTATTTGGTATATTCACCCTAATAAAAGACAAAAATATTAATACCAATAACAGAAAATGAGAGTTGAGAGTGTAAAAATTACTTAGGTTAGCATGTTGACGAGGCTTATTAGGTTACAAAGGCTGTTTTTTTGTTTTCTATCACTTACAAAAGTAAAAAAAAAACTAATTTTGGAAAGTTCTATTTTGAAACTTTTATTTTTAAATAAACAATTTAAAAATTATTTATCTGAATTATTATTGACTGTTTTACACTTTTATTTTCTTTTTGTTTTATACAGATGTGTTTAAACTTTTGAGAGGATGGTGGATTTCTCTTCTGCTTTGTTGTTCAATACGACTACAGGCAGTGACTGGATGTTTAATCTGTATAGGGCCCTCAGGTTCTGTTCCCTGGAGAAAAGATTCCTTGAGGATGCCAAGAAAATTCTCTCCAGTTCTTGAGAGAGAGAGATCCAGGATGAAGCTCTTAGATAAATGGATCATAACCAAGGACTTGCCTGGTGAGGTATTTATCAACATGCATATATGCTTTTCAGTTTTCAGTTGATCATTGAATAACACACCGTTTTGCATATAAAATTGCTTTTCACATATAAAGTGAAACTATTCGAACTGGGCTCATTGAAAGCTCATTTGAGTTTGTTCATTTGATTAACAAATCAATCTCGAGCATATTTTTTAAAGCTCGTTAAGTTTTCAAACCAAGTTCGAACAATCCCCTATTCAGTTAATTTGATAAGCAACTGATCGAGTTTGGCTCATGGTTAAACATATTTGAATAACAGGTGGGATATGGGCTTGACGTGCCATGGAATGCAAGCATGCCGCGTTTGGAGACGAGGTTTCACTTGGACAATACGGTGGTGAAGATGATGTTTGGATAGGAAAAAAAAACCTTTACAGGTGTGAGTCCGCTAGCATTCATGTGTTTGGTTGATGAAACACAAAGCAGCTTTTGAATGATCCCAAATCAAAAAAATGGGAAAAAATAAACCACATTTCCCCTTGTTTTTTTTTTTTTACCAAATTATACACAGAAGTATCTTATTATGGAGCATAGAGTTTGATAGTATCATTCATCAAGTTATATAGAAGGTGTGGTGATTGGTGGGAGGCTAGATTGAAAGGCAGGGGAGTGCCCTAGATGTGGGGGGGGTTCGGGATAGCTGTGTCATTAGGTAAAATGTTATGAGAGTACTTTGGTAATATCTAATCACGTGTAATTTCAGATATTATACTTATAAGGCATCTCTAACATAATTGTATTATTCATTCAAGTAATGAAGTAGTTGCAAAACCAGCTATGACTTTACTTAGTTAATAACAATATAAATTGCCCTTTATTAGAATTCCGCAAATTCCTAACAAGGATCACCAAGGTCATACTTCTCGCGGCCACAATCGGTAGTGAAAATATACAAAAAAGGTCATACTTCTATTTAGACCTGTATGTAGTCAGTCTGCAGATGATTCTGTTAATAGGTTGATCAAACATTAATAATCATAAGACCAGATCACTTCTTAACAAAAAAATAGATGGTAAGTATGATTTGAGAATCAATTTACTATTTTTGTAATATAATTGTGATCCAATCATTACATATGAATCTCCTATTAACTTGATTTTGCATGAATTATATAGTAAATAGATCCCACATAAGAAAAATTTAAATAACTAAAATAATCTGAAGTAGTAAGCCACAGCATACAACAAAAAATCAAATCAAAGGATGGAGAGTTCCCTTATCCATACAAAACCCCCCCCCCCCCCCCCCCCCGCAGTATTCATGACTGATACAACAAAACGAGATGAGTTCTTGGAGAGCTCAACAAAAAAGGTCTTGTGATTGTGGTTTGCGGTGATGGGTTACTTCTCTTTAACTAAAGATGAAACGTGCTTGAAATATGGAAGTCTGCGAGTGTGTTGAGTTTTGCATATTATGTAAATTCTAAACTATGTATTTATTACAGAGGACTTGGAAATTTTTATTATTACTATTTTGTGTTACCGCTTAGTTGGATGTTTAAAATTGGTAATAATTGAAAATATTAGGTAAAACAAATGATTCAGGTGAATACTTGATGGTTAAAAAGAAATTACTGGTAAAGCATATGTATGGATGTTCGTAGACTTAATGAATGAAATCATGAAAGCATTTATTAATTCGAATAACCATAAATTGGGTTTGGATCATGAATTTGTGGCCGGTTTAAATGCTAATTTATACTCTAAAGGCATTATATAATTCTATATTGAACATTTTTGTTGTTTTAGAAAGCTATTATTGCAACGAATGTGTGCCATGCATTTATCTCCGGATCTTGTTCAATGTAACAATAAAACACATATACTTGAGCTTGCAAAATGGATACAATGACTGCCAAGCATTGAATCAGCTGGAATGGGACAGATTCAAAAGTACGTTACTAGCGTTTTTAAATTAAATAATTTCAAACATTTTAGTCACGATGTTTATAAAAATTCTTACGTTGTAACTAAATTTTTTAATAATATTCTATAAGATGTGTACGCAAAAGCATTTAGGAGAGTTTAGAATATTAGAAATAACAAAACAAAACGGGGGCTTTTGGCATCTTATTTGCCGACAACAAGTATATTGGAACCAGAAAGATCACAAGAGGCTAGCGTGGGCTTACTAAACTGAAATTCTGGTGGCTGGAGACGATGCTTCTTATTTCAAAAAAGGAGGGAATTGCTATGAAACAAAGGAGACAATTCCCATTCATTGAATCAGAAACAAATTCTAGTCATCTAGACTATGCAAAATAAATGGACAGGTAATACTCCAAGGCCACCCAAGTTATATTATAGGATAAAAACCACTTTGCACCCTTGCCCTTCCACC
>CM018900.1:18570891-18575891 GCA_009663005.1 Actinidia chinensis
TATTATTAGTTTTTGCTTAGTTACATTTTGTATATATCAATCTCCTCATGCTTCGAAGCCAATAGTCATGGCAGTATACGTTCAGTGACCAGTCCAAGCATACTCCATAGTCCAGGAACCTTTTGTAATATAGTAATCATCTGTTTTTCTAACCACCTGCACATTAGAATAGATTATTTTATGTCCTTAATACTATGATTTGCTTATGGTTACATACAATGAAACCTTTCAATTATAAGGATTATTTGTTTGTCCTTGTTTCGGTCGTACTTACCATCAAATCGTTTGCAGACCAAGTCCACTGTGCGCAAGTCCCTGTTTAGGCCTGGAAGCTTATAACATCTCAAATAACAAGCTCAAGCTCCTCAACATTCAGCTCCTGGCGTTATTCGCCCCACATAGGATCTGGCCAATCTAAAATGACCCATTTTTTAAGCTGACTGCAGTCTGGAATCTCAAACCAATGTTGGCGGCAGGCACACCAAAATGGCTAACACTGACAGATCACAGGTAGTACTATTGGGCAGGCCATGACCATTTGGGAGGTTTTTAGTACCAGTGAGGCCTTGTATTTGGTTTTGTGTACATCCATAACCCTTCACGAAATTTCTCCATCTGAATTTTTTCCCAGATTCTGTTTAAATTAATCTGGTGAGACTTAATGCCCATAACCGAGACGGTACTCTCTGGTCCCTCCTTAACATAGAAGTTCGAGGAGATTCAAAATAGTATCTTACTCTGATTCTCTGATCCCTGGTATATGAGACTTCACCATTCATAACCTTTAGGCCATGTTTGATAAGTGTGGTAGGGGGGGGGATTGGTTAGTAATACGCCGGGTGGGGGTCCTTAGTCCGGTGTTTGGTTTTGAAAGGGTGGCCGGATAATAGTCGGTGGCGGACTATTAATCCACCCAAATGGTGGTATTAGCAATCCATGGGGTGGCGTGGGATTAACAATCCCCCAGACTCCGGTCGCTCAAAATTGACATTTTACCTTCATATTGTAATTTGTTGGAAATAAAAGGTAGTATGAAATTTTATGAAAAAATGTCATGAATTTTTGGACACTATTGACCAATATCATTGATATTTTACTAATTCAATGTTAAAATTCCGTGCAAACCAAACACCCCAGTCGGACTATTGCCCTCATTACTAATCCCACTCATTATCAATTCAATCCTAATCCACACATTCTAATTTACCAAGTCTATACAATTACAAACGAGGCCAATGAGCCTGGTTGAGCAATGCGCCTCAATGGCCCAAGAAGAATAGAGACTTGGTTTCATCAGATGCTGCAGAAAGTCCTGCACTCTATCAAATCATATAGATTTAGTCTCTAATTAAATGTCCATGTTTGCAGTCAAGAACGGGGAAAGATTAAGTCCAAAAATTTGGTCAATGACAAACACAAATCAACAAGTGTACCTGAAGGTTGACCATCATAATATAGTACAATGGATTGCCATGTTATCTAACCAGGCAATACAGCAATAGAGAGACATACGCAAGTATAAATGTGAAAAACTTTCGTATTATAAGAGCTCCAATGCCCTTATTACCTAGGATACTGATGATGAAATAAGATAATCCTTACGCATTTTCCCCTGAACATTTCCACAATTATGCTTCTTTATCATCGCAATATATGATAGTCATCAGCATTTCATAAACTCGTTCAAGAGCCGAATTCCTATAGCTCCACCTCGAGCCGCACCAAACACATATGGCACTCTCTCTTAAGTCCTGCATGCTTACCTTTCCCTGTATGGCACTAGTCGGCAAGCCACCTCGGTGAGCAGGGA
This sequence comes from Actinidia chinensis, assembly GCA_009663005.1. NCBI lineage: Eukaryota > Viridiplantae > Streptophyta > Magnoliopsida > Ericales > Actinidiaceae > Actinidia > Actinidia chinensis. Next base: position 18,572,702 of record CM018900.1, read on the forward strand.
GCCACCACCATTCAATTCCTATAATTATTGTAATGGGGTACTTAGCTGGCTGAATGCCAAGAAAAGAAAAAATTTAGATGGGTGAACTGCGTTTTGTTACATAGATAACACTAGAGATAGATTTCTTTAGAGCCCCAAAAAACTCAAGATCGGTTCTGCATATCATTTGACTCATAGAGCAGAGAAAGAACAGAACAAGATTATGTTTACCATAGGCGTCAAGGAAAAATATAAGATTGCAAAGTGAGTAAAGCAATCATTCATGATGGTAATTCAAAATGCTCATGTACAGAAGTTTAATGAGGAACAAGAAAATAAGCACCTTAGTATTATACAACAGTAGTAAATTCTGCAAGAATACCTTTTCATCCCTCTTACAAAAAGAGAAAGTAGAGATGAGTAGATCTGATAATGCAACGTCTGCCTGAAACTGACCACCTAATGAACAAACCTTAATCAAATCAAATACCTACAAAGCAAAGTAACCAAAACGGAAGGAAAGCACAAAAATTATAAAAGTCGCTCTTTTCCTGTGATGTTGAAAGATGAAGCCAATTCAGCTAAACAATAATTTGAAGTGCATCACAAACAAAAAGAATCAAAGATCAACTAAAAAGTTAATTACAAAATACTATATGATAAAGGTCCATGAAGAGAACCTGTGGCACATGGATGATTCCATGCAACAGCTTGAACCTGAATATTAAACAATAAGAAACGAGGGGGGAGGGAAGAAACAATACTTGCAAACCAAAACTGGACTGTGGAACAGCGAAATGTTATGAAGCGATTGTTCAACTACATACAGGTACCGTGAGGCCCGAGGCAGAAAGAAAATTTTAATGAAGCGATGCAACTACAATACTGTTACCGTCATTTCCTTACAAGTCTGGCAGTAGCACCATCCAGAAGAGTAAACTCATATTAGCACACCACCCAGAAATATTTTTCAGGTAATTCCTCAACACCACTGAGTGAAATTGAATACATGGATTTGTCCTTTACGATGTTTCTCTCCTTTTAAGATTAGATAGGTGCATAAAGAAAACATCTCAATGAAAGGAAAACCAAAAGAAAATAATGCTTTTACAATTCCAATGCTTATCCACAATTATAAAAAAATATAATATATCTGTAATGTTCATGTAGCCAACAAATAATCACATTTAAATTTTAGATCTCTGGTTTGGGAAGACCACACTCTACCTGTAGTTTATGTAACTGGAAGACAAATAAAAACAAAACATTGGTTGAAGACTTTCTTGCCGTCATTTTTATTAACTGAGAGTGCAGAGGAGAGGTGTCAGATTGAGAATCCAACTCAATAAAAAGTAAAAGATATAAAGAAGCAACAATATAAATGCTTAAAAGATAATCTTTTCAGACAACACCCCGAAATAGAGAAAGATGCACACGTAAATGTGTGAATCAATTCACGTGTGCATTTGGATCAGAAAACAATCAACATGAAATCATTCCATGAAAATCTAGTAGGGTACAACCATGGGATGTTGGCAAGCCAGAACCAACCGCGCTACAAAGAAACCCCTACCCCCCCCGGTAACAAGAAAAAGAAAGAAAGGTATTTCAGTCATTAAAGACAAGTTCAATTACCACCACACCAATAAAACTGCCTCATATTGGTATTATCATTATTTTCGACAAAGCCCACCCACTAATCAGATTCGAAATCAACTTCCAATTCTTGTTGCCTTCTGGGCGCTACCATTGACGCAGAACAGAGTGGTGAGCAAATCCTCATATAGGCACATTCAAAATTCACAGAGAGAGATCGTAAGAAGTAACCTGGCAGAGTTCCGAATGACAACATCGGAATGGAAATGAAGGTTGTGAAAGCAAGACCGAAACAGATTCCCATATGAAAAAAGAAAAGGTAACTTGTGACGTGACAATCGAAGATCAAACGATGACGCTTGGTGAAGTGGTTCTGAGATAGATTTGAGAGACAGACACACAGAGGTTTAGAGTTGAACAGATATGCGCGACGGAGCGAAAGACGAAACTGGTGAAAGAGATTGAAGAATTGGAAGAGAGAGAAAGGAAGAGAGAGAAAACCGAATGATTCAGGCTGATCTGACGACGAGAAGGCAACATGTGCTTGAATCAAATGACAAGGTCAAGATGATGAATTCGTCTATTGGCCTTGAAATGAGTGATCAACGGTCAAGATGGTGAATTCGTGATTGAAGATTGAGAGGAGAGAGGAGAGGGGGTTTGGGGTTAGGGTTTGAACAGAGTGAGCGAACGGCGAAAGAAGAAACTTGGTGAAATGAGATTGAAGAATTGAAGAGAGAGAAAACCGAATTAATTCACGCTGATCTGATCGAAAGAGTAAGGTAACAATGTGACTTGAAATCAATAAAAGAAGAGAAAAAAAGGTCACGATTGTTTAATTCGTTCTATGTGAATTGAAATGATTGATCAACCGGTCAATATTGGTGAGTTCGTTCTTGAAAATTTGAGAGATGAGAGGGGGTTAGGGTTTGAACAGAGGGAGTGAAAGAAAAATGATGAAAGAGATTACGAAAGAGAGAGAGAGAGAGGCGTACGGTAAGTCTGGGCGATGGGGATTATAGGAATCGTAAGGTTCCGTTTTCACAGGCTGGCCAAATTGCAATATAACCGTTTAATTAAGAATCGGAACCGACACTTGCTTCTGAAGATTGAGAGAAGTGAAATCTGAACGGAATCGTTCTTGAAGATTTGAGCGAGATTTGAAATGTAACCGTTAAGAGAGAGAGAGAGAAGCAGGTTAAGGGTTTGAAGAGTGAGATTAGTGTTTGAATCAGAAGAAGAAACTGGTGGAGAGAGACAGAGCGTGCAGTAGGCGGTGGGATTTATAGGTATCGGCTGTTTCTGTTTTCACAGCTAGCCAAATCGGCGATGGGAGAAAAAAAAGTATGAAAAATTATAAAAAGAACCACAAGGTTTGATATTGGAAAGAAATTAAATTCTGAATTTTTAATTTTATCAAATTAAACCCTATATTTTTTAATATGTCAAACTCCGTTTGTGTAGCTTGATATCACTAAATGATTTTCATAAAAAAAATTTAAAAAATGACATCGTGCGATTTGGACCCTCTTTAAAAGTCTCACTTCACCAATTTTTGCTTAAAATTCAATTTTATTTCATCCAATTTATATCACTCTCTTCAATTCTCGCTTAG
>CM018900.1:18615891-18625891 GCA_009663005.1 Actinidia chinensis
CACTGAATCCCAATCCAAAAAGGCATCCCCTCTATCCTATGGGCTCCTATGACACATGTCATTGTAGTACACCCCGGATCTTTATACTTTGGTGGGGTCTTGATTGACTACGGAATGGACAAATCCTAGCAAGAAAGGCATTCTCTCTCACAGTTCACCTCCTCTAACGTGCATAATCTTTAAGAAATTTAGCATAAGAGGGCACCTTGTTTTTATGGCTTCCCAGAGAGGTAAGATTTGATTTTGACTTGTTTGAAGGTCTCATAAATTCCCAGAACTCAAATTTTGATTTGGGTTAGCTAACCGATGGGGAAATGGGGCTGGGGGCAAAATCCACGTTCCTCCCTTATACTTTTCCTCACTCTTAGGTACTGACCCAGTCTTCTTTTGCTTTCCTCTCATCATTCTTGTTCTCCTCTTCTCTCGACACTACCACTCACTCTCTTTCTTTTCACCATTTTCTATATCTCCCCTCTCCCCCAACCGTACCCTCAACTACTTTTTAGGACTGCCTCTCCCTACCCTTTTGGATCAATAGGAAGATAGTCTTGTCAATAGTCTTGACCACTTCTTAAACATGATGGCTTGACTTGCTCATGGCCAGAAGATGGTTTGGTTTTCGAGATCTCAGTGAATCACATGCCTAGATGGGTTTTGTTGAGTTTGTGCCGGTAACTTACCCTTCTCAGTAAGGTCAAGGCTTGTGTGGAAGATCAATTGACTCTTAATGTCATCCAACGTCTTTATCACCCGGAATTTACCCCTCCTTGGATTGATATTGTTGGAGGGTATCCTCCAACACCTTTTATGTGGGGGTTGATCGTTATTGGATTGAGCTTGAGGTGGGGTTGGAATGGCTTTGTAGAGTCCTAGAATGATTAACGGGTGAGTCTATAATTCTGTGGTTGTGTGGTAGAGGAGGTGCCTTGATAAGATTGGTGGGAATGGTTGTGAAAACCCTCCTTGATATGCTTGGGGATTTGAAGCCCCTCATTGCCGCCATCCGATTTGGATGATCTCATTCTCCACCACCGGGTTATAGGTATTAGAGTATGGGTTTCTTGCTCCCTGGCCCATAGGACGCAATAGCAATTTGAACTTGGCCATGCAAGGCCCTCCTTAATACCCTGGATGACTGGGCACGATATGTTTGGCTCTTGTGTTTCACACACAGCACAGCTCACCTTATTAAGCGCTTCATCTCCCCACTTTTCTCTGCATTCACCTTTGTAATTCTAGGGCTTCTAATTTTCTTGCCATGGTGGCTAACCTACTAGCCTTCACATCGTCAACCTCTTTCAATTGGTATTTTCCCCTTGTGGTTATGCCTAACCTTCGGGAATTCTGGGTCCCTGTGGATGCCCAATCCCGAGTCAATTTTCGAGGTAATCAAATAGGATAGCTTCGTGAGGTTTGGCTTGATTCCAGAAGTTCCTGCGCACATGTCTCGACAAATTTTTTTAGTTGTGTGGCGTAAGAGAGGGCTAGAAGATGTTATTACTGCCTTCGCAAAGCCATGTTTGGTGGGCAAGAGGTTTAGAAGCTCTTAAAAAAACACTCCCAACTTGAAAAGTTTTCCTTTCTCCCCAACATGGAGAAAATTGGTGAATTTGGCGTCTAAAGCTTCTGTTTTTTATTTTTCTGAAAAAAACTTTTTCAAGAATGCTCCTTGAAGCGTTTGCCAGCAGTGAATAGAAAGTGGTCGCAAAATTAGAACCATGTCTTAGCATATCTTTAACAAAAAGGAAAAGTTTGAGAAAAAGATTCCCTTGACAAGATTGTCCCATCACCAATGAGCATTAATCTTCAAATTCTTAATAAAGGCATAAGGCCTTTCTCCTTCCGAATCTAGCCCGAAATTGAGGGAAGCATTTTGCATCATAACCTGGTCGTTATGTTCAAAGTAGCGTGTGGGGTGGGAAAACAATGCCTGAACTCCGGTGCGTGAAAGCGGCGGGTTCATGTACTCTCTCAATGTCGGAATTGTGGAGCGCCAATGTCTCCATGGATTGGCTCCGCCTTCTATTATCACCCACCCTAAGCCATGTGCCGGATTTGGAGGAGGATTTTGAGGCCTCACCCATTGGTGGGTTAGTCAACACATTTTGGATTTTGTAGGGCAAAATTTGGGTACTCTCCCCTTCTTCATTTTGGTCTTTCCATAGAAAAGATATCTAGGTCGACGACTAATGAGATCCGGTGAGGCGTGTTAACCGGTGATGGTGGGTGCGACTCTCTAAAAGGCGTCTATTTGTTATCCGAGCCAATGGGCCATGCATATGCAAGCGCAATGTATGCCGAAATTCCTCGTCAAACACCTCACACAAATTTTTTTTTTTTTTTTACAAGTTTTTTATACCACCAGTTTTTTTTTTTATTATTTTAATTTTGACTAGGTCAAATTCATAGTCCAAATTTGTCGGTGTTCAACCGTCAAAATTTTGAATTTTGAATTTTTTTTTTATTTTTTTTTTTTCGATTTCTTGCTCGGTCCTTAACTCCCCCGGCAACGGCGCCAAACTTGGATCTCTCGTCGAAACGTCGCTTGAGATAGACCCCAATAGAAGTAAGGCCGCGAGTGTATAACTCGAGTACGAGGTCGATCACAGGGAGTTTTGGTGATCACGACTTAAACGGAAAAGAATTTTTCCCTCTCAATTATCACAAAGGAATGACAAATAATTTCTAAAAAAAAATAAAAATCCTGCTGATTGTTTTTTTTTTGGAATTTGTTCGAGTTCTCACTGTTTGAACAATACAAAATAAATAGCTTGAATGAAATTATTTTTTAAATTAATCGTTAAATTATCTCGGGGTTTGGTCCCGTTCAATCGATTTTTGTGTCTTGGAATTCTAAAGGTGAGATGTTTATAACTCAATCCTTCGACTACGTCGTGAGTCTCGGATTCGTATATTTCGCAATAGAACCCTTGTTCTTAAAACTTCATTTCTAGATTCGATCTGGTATTAAGTCAAGGATGAATACCATCGTTCACGCATACTTATACTAAACTAGGCTTTAATGCTAAGTATTGCCGAATATAATCAATCCAATCTCCGTTTTCAATAATTTATAGAACATGAAGATTAAAGAATGATAAAAACTGAATATATAACTTGAAACCACCCAAATCCTCAATCCTTTTTTCACGCCAAGACCTGCAATCAATTTCACAATCAACCAGATTGAGAATTTAGCTACTCATCTCCATATAAAACTTTGAATATTTAAATATAAATTAAATTTATAATTAAAATAAATAAAACTACACAATTAGATACTATGAAGATATAACCAAATCTTAGAGAATAGAAGTCAACAAATAAGTAAATACCTAAGCAACTATAATGTAAAGTGGCAGATGAAGGGAATATACAACATAATGATGTAAACAAATAAAAATAATAGAACTTACAGAAATGTAAGGGAATTTAACCCACGCCTATTTCAGTAAAAAAATGTAAGTGATAAAATTAAGCATAAGCCGTACCGGCATGGCGAAATAAACGTCCCTGGTGGTGGTTTCAATTAGCGCTAATTAAGCGATAAATAAAGCGATAAAACCGTCCGCATGGCGAAATAAACGTTGTCATTGTGGGGTTTCGATAAGCGATAAATATAAAGTAATATCTAATTATAAGCAATAAAACTATTCGAGATGACAATATAAGTAAAAATTATAGAACTTTGGGAAACTAAAACAATATTGAACTAAATAATGAAGAGAGAGATCTTCAAACTAAAAAACTAAAATTTCAAACTCAAAATCTATCTAACTTCTTTTTTTTTTCTCCAAAAACACAACATCTCAAACTCTAGGAAGCTTTTTTTTCCAAAACTAACTCTTTTCCTCTTCTTCTCTCCGCAAACACTCTTCTCCTTAGGCCTCCCGCATCCTCCTTTTATAGAACAAGGAGAGAAGAATCCAGAGAAAGATGGGGAAAAACACGGTGAAGAAAGAGCATTTTGTTTTGACTTTGGATGGCTTGGATGGAGGAACAGATCACAGGGAGAGAAGGGCCCTTTTATTTTGACTTTGGATGGCTTTCTTTGGAGGAAAGAGCACGGAGAGATGGGAGCCATTTGTTTTATTTGACTTGGCTGGCCAAATATCTTGTTGTCATCATGAATTGAATCTCATTGTATCCTTAAGAAATCGCACTAGTGTAGAGCTCATCCAAAAGCTACCTGCCCTTCGGAATTAAGTTATGTTAGGTCATTTCTTTCTTGGTCATCTACATGTTTTTATATAATCGGCGTTCATTTTCAATCCTTTAGTGTCATTTCTAGGCCCTGTGTGCCCTCTTTGGCAAAAGAATACTCAATTCGAATGGACTTCGTCGTGTCAACTAGCTTTTGGACAAATTGAAAAATCACTTGACTACGGCTCCCATAATCCAACCTCCGTATTGGAGCCTCTTTGAATTAATGTGTGATGCAGTGACTCTTTCGCCGTAGGGGCCGTTCTAGGCCAAAGAATAGAAGAAACCTCATAGTGCTCATTACGCAGCAAAACATTGAATGAAGCCCAAGTGACTATACAACCACCGAGAAAGAATTGTTTTAGCCATCGTCTTCGCTTTTAGACAGTTTCGACTCGTACTTCGTGGGGTCGAGGTGCTAATTTTTCACCGACCATTGCTGCATTAAGTACCTTTTGACTCGAAGCAAATGCCACACCTAGATTGATTAGGTGGATTCTCCCCTTCTTCAAGAATTTATCGTGAAATCTAGGGACAAAAAGGAGTGAAAACGTGTTGCAAGCATTTATTATCACGCCTCCCTTTTAAGCATCGACAAATATGACTCTCCTATCTGTTAGGACGTTCCCTAGATGAACAAATATGTCTTGCATGCGGTGATCAGTCTTTAACACAAAAACGCATGGTATGCGATATAGCCAACTTTTTTTGGCCACAAAAGCCATCCTTGTCCAATTGGTCCTCAATGGATTAAAACGATTTTTAGGCTAGTAAGACAATTCTTTTGGATAGCCGTATTTGTTCAAATATTGTTCAGATCAGATTGTGAGAGATGTGTCCGATGATGAAATTTCAAAGTCATAAGATTTTGTCATTCTCAGCCTGTGGGGGTCATTTTTTTTCATCAAAGAAACTGTGGCGAAAATTTTACCAGCGCGGACTGTATTGGCCTCAATGTTCAAAGACAGTTCATTTAGAATGGGATCTTTTTGTTTAGCTTGTGATAGATTTCAAAAGGCAGGTAGCCTTACTAGAAACACCTGATGCCCCTTAAACCCCTATCTCATTTTAGTAAGTGTTTGATTGTTTGGGCGCATCGCTTCATGGGACCTTTCCAGTTCTTTTGGATATCTATACTCTTTGGGCGTGGATTATGTTTCAAAATGGGTGGAGCTGTCCCTTGCCGAACGCAATGACCATCAAGTTTTGTCAATTTTTAAAAGAATGCATTTTCGCCCGGTTTGTATGCCTTCGAGCCATCAGAAGTGGTGGGATCCCTTTTTGTAATAGCCAATGGGGGTACTCATGAAAAATATGGATTGTTCATAATGTTGGCAACAGCCCTATCATCCCCAGATCCCAAGGCGCAAGTAGATTGGAACCGAGAGATTAAGCAAGTTTTAGAAAAAACCGTTAATCCTATCGAAAGGATTGTCCGTGAGATTGGTGGACGCTTTATGGGCATATGTACAGCTTACAAGACCGGTCTTAGTGTCGTCTCCTATGCTTGTGTACGGAAGGCATGCCAGCGGTTTCTCCGGTGGAGATAGAACACAAGGCTTATTGTGGCCATCCTCAATCCAATGAGAACCTTGATGAAGCAGGTCACTTCGGAAAATTGCATCTAAATGAAACTTGAGGAACTAAGAAATGATCTTACGAAAATGCAAAAATTTCAAATGCCAAAATGAAATTCGTCATGACCAAAAAATCACCGTAAAACATTTCATGTTGGTCACAAGGTTCTTCTTTATAATTTCTCCGGTTACAATCTTTTTCCGGGAAAATTGAGAAGTAGATGTCCGGCCCATTCAGATCACGGAAATCTTTCCCCATGGTGCTATTGGATGTACAAAATCCTAAAAATGACAATGTTTTTCACAAAGTCAACAAAAACGGGCAATGTTAAAGCCCTATGTTGAGTCTTTCCGTGGTGAGGTTTATTGCGTGTATCTCATTGCATCCACCATCATAGTTTGAACCCTTTAGGTTTTTTGGTCCCCGTCTCACACCTTGAATTGTTGCTTTGGGACAATGCAACCCTCTTAGTTGGGTGGGTGGTAGCATGTTACAATCATTCTTTATAATTTTTTGTTTTTGGTAGATTTTATTTTTTTATATTGGTAATCTTTTCAGTTGATTTGTTGTTTTTCTTTGATTGTCTTCTTTGTACAAAAAAAAGAAAAAATTTAAATTAAAAAATATAATATATATATATTTAAAAAAAAAACGTGATTGAGTATTATATCAGGGCCCGTTTTATGTTTTTATTGAATAAATTTTCAGGTATTAATTCAGGATTGATCTATCTTGTTGCACACTTGGAGTCTTCGGTAAAGGTTTGAATGTATCTATGTTTTTGATACTATGGAATTGTTTTCTCACACTTTTTCTATCTAAGTGTTAGAGATTATCTTAAGAAACCATCGCTCCTTTTCATGTCATTGAAATCTTTGATGAGATACGTTGTCTTCATGCATTAACTAAGTTTGAATGGATAAGTGATTCACCTTTGGGTCGTGAAAAATTTACAAGTTTTTGTTATAAATCCATCATAATAAGAGTCTAACGTCGCTGTCACTAGCATCATATAAAATCTTAACTTATCTCTCGTGTGCATGCATATCCTAGAAGGTGGAGATTGTCCTTGTACAGTTTTATATATGAGCCTAATGATCATTTTTCACAAGAGTGATTAACATTTTTCAAGGGCATTTGATTGCTCTTCATTCATTTGAATAACGTTCATCATACTTGATTTTGGTTTACATGTTGAGTATTAGTTTGGAGTTATTGACAAACTTATATACTCTTGAAGTTTTATTTGAATGTGTTTTTTTTTCGGATTATAAGTACAAGCCATTCATTACATTGAGCCATTTTTTGTGTATCTTTCTTTCTCGATATTCGTATACACAAGTTTAAAGAACTTGTCAATGCTACTTCCAGAGTGATGCATTGCTTATATAAGTCTGAAGTTTGAAAGAGTTATGGAGTTGAAAAGTAAAAGAAAAGAAGAAAAAACATGTGCAAAGGAGTTAAAAAAAAATCTTGGAAGTTGAAAGTGAATGTTTCATTGGTCATCATGTGCAATGCGCATAGCATATGGTTGAAACCTATTACACCAATTCCTTTCCATCCTCTTTACATGGCCTTTTTCATTCATCATCCCTATGGCCACAATATCCGAAATTACATGAATCTTTTAATTCAAGTGCGTATAAGTCTCAATGTCAATCTCTAAATTGTGGCTTAAACTAATATTCTTTATGAAGCTATGCCAAGTTCCTTACCACTTAAACAATTTAAAACCGTTTTTTTTTTGAGTTCGGATTGCTCTACTTGCCATTCTTGTACATTTACCTCAAAATGAGCTTTCCATTGAGATCCCCTAAGTGTTCATATTTATATTGAGTGTATGTCCTTTTTGAGACCTTGGAATCGAAGCATAAGGATACAATTGGCAGTGTGGAGATGGTAGAGTTTGTATGTCTTGATAGTGTACTACAATGGTGATTTCCTCTTCTTCAATACTTTATACCTTAACTTGCATGAATTCATGATTTAAGGGGTTCAGATTTCTTTTGAATGAGTTATTGCACAACTATCGTCTATATTATTATTTTTTACATGACAATGATTCGATGTTTGTGGGTGTCATCACTGGAAACCCTCACGAGACACCACTCGTCCACCTACAGGGGTAACTCTAGGGGTTTTAAGGCTGGTGCAAAGCCTAAATAAATGCCTTCCCGTGACTCCTACGACAGTGGAGATTATCTTTATATTTTTTATATTTTTTGCTAGGGCTAGCAAAATGCAAGTTGGGGTGTGTGATTACACCATAAAAGTGTAATTATCGATCTTTAATTAGCACTTTGCTGGACTTAGATTAGGTATTATTTCTTTATTTTAGTTAGATTATTTGTTTGATTTATATTTTTGTGTGTGTTTTGTAGGTTAAAAGAGCAAAAGAGCATTAAAGAAAAGAAAATCAACAAATCTCGACCGGTCATGAAAAAAAGATCGACATCAAACCGCCTTCCCTCCAACACCGGTCCAGCTTTCCCCCAACCGGTCTGGGCATGGATCATTGGCCCGAATTTCCTTAAGGAACTGAGATTACAATTCATTATTACAACAAGTATTTGGCATCCAAAGTCCAAACAAAAATGGCTCCCCTCTCCTCCCCGTGCTCTTTCCTCCAAAGCAAGCCATCCAAATTCAAATAAAGGGCTCCTTCTCTCCCTGCTCTTTCCGTCCATCACAAGCCCTCCAAACAAAACAAATGGCTCTTTCTTCACCCGTGTTCCTTTCCCCCATCTTTCTCTTGGATCTTCCTCTTTCTCTTTTTCTATAAAAGAGATGAGGGGAGGCCCTAAGGAGAAGAAGTTTTTGGGAGAGAAAGAAGAGGAAAAAGATGTTAGTTTGGAAAAAGCTTTCCTAGAGTTTTGAAGAGTTGTTTTTGGAGAACAAACCGAAAGTTTAGATAGATGTGGAGTTTTGAAATTTTAGTTTTTAGTTTTGAAGATCTCTCTCTCATTAATTGTACGTTCAATATTGTTTTATTTAGTTTTCCAACGTTCCTATAATTTTTACTTCATATTGTCCATCTCGAATAGTTTTATTGCTTTATAATAGATAGTAACTTTTATATTTAGCGCTTATCGAAACCACCACATGGACGTTTATTCGCATGCCGACGGTTTTAATCGGCTTTATTTTATCCTTTAATTGATCGTTACTCAAACCACCACACTGGACGTTTAATTTCGGTCCATGGCCGGACGGTCTTATTGCTTAATTTATCACTTACATTTTTTTTCTGCAAATGGCTGGGTTAAATTTCCTTTATCATTTCCTTGTTTAGTTTCTCTTTATTTTTTATTTGTTACACACTGCATTAATATGGTGTATAATCTGATTCATCTGCCTTTACTATCATTAGTTGCTTTAGGTATTTACTTATTTGTTGCGCTATTCTCATTTAAGATTTTGTTATATCTTCATAGTATCTAATTGTTGTAAGTTTTATTTATTTTAATTTATAAATTTATTTTATTTTTAAATATTTCAAAGTTTTTCATAAATGGAGACTGGTAGCTAATTCTTCAATCTTGGGGTTGTTGTGAAAATGATTGAAGGTCTTAATTGTGAAAAAGGATTTGAGATTTTGGGTTTCAACGTTTTATATTCAAGTTTGTATCATTCCTTTTATCTTCATTTGTTCTAATAAAGTTTGAAAACTTGGATGATTGCATTATTCGGCATACTTATGCATAAGCCTAGTCTTAGTATAAGTATTGCGTGAATCGATGGTATTCATCCTTGACTCTAATACCCAGATCTAATCTAGAAAATGAATGTTTTAAAGAACCAGGGGTTTTATTGCTAAATCTCTTCTTCCGAATCCCCGAGACTCACACGACGTAGTCGAAGGATTGAGTTTATAGAACATCCCCCCCCCCCCTCACTTATGAATTCCAAGCCCAAATCTATTGGAACGACCAACCCCCGAGATATTTCACAATTAATTTTAAAAAATAATTTCCTTCAAGCTATTTATTGGTTTGTCAAACATGAGAACTCGAACAAATGCCAAAAACAATCAGATTTTTATTTTTTTTTTAGAAATATTTTGTTCATCCTTTGTGATAATTGAAGGGAAATTTCGTTTCCTTTCAGTCTTGATCACACAACGCCCTGTGGATTTCGCCCTCTACTCCGAGTTTCATACTACTCCTGCCGGCTTCCGCCGGCCTTCTCTGGGGTCCTAATCAAGCGCACAAGTACTTTT
>CM018900.1:18638391-18640891 GCA_009663005.1 Actinidia chinensis
TTGACTTGAAGCAAACATTGGAATCAGTCAGCAAGCATTGTCATTTGATAGAACGTTTATGTTTTGAATCTTCAAGAACAGGTTTGTTCTTACTCTACATATGGTTCTTCCATTCTCATGCTTGAAAAAATTGTTGCTTACTTTTGTATTTCTTTTATTATTATTTTTGGTCCAATTAGAGTTGACAGTTTGAAGGTGCAAATTTGCAATGCTTTAGTGAACAATTGTTCTAATCTAACTTCCTTAGCGCTTAGAGGATGTCAGCTGCATGACCACAGAGTTCTGGTGCTTCTGAAGGTGTGTTTCTGGAGATTGATGAGTATGTGACATAGAAATATAATGTGACACATACACTAGATTATTCAGGTCTACTCAAAGCATATCAGCAAGCTCATGCTCGATGCCGTCAAGTCTAGATCCTCCTCCGGATCCTCCTCTAGATCCGCCTCCGCCTCCGGATCAGCAAGGTCACTTTTGCCACCGCAAGGTCATTCTGTTTATGTTGCTATTTTAACTTTTTGTTTGAATACATATTTTCATGTTTATGTTGCTATTTTAACTTTTGCCACCGCAAGGTTATTCATTTCAATTTGTTTGATAGTGGTTTCTTTACTGATTAAAGGGGGGGAGTTGGCCTTGTGCACCCAGTGTGCAGAATCCATGATCAGTTCATAGTCAATGAAGACTATTCCCCTCGTGTAGTTTCCATTTCCTTACATTCTTTTGTTTTTTTGAACTCATTTCCTTCCATTCATGTTCAATATTTAAGGCCTGTATGTTTTGTTTTTTGAAATCTGATTTGACTTTTTTTTCTTTAGTTTAATGTCCCTCTGTTTCTTAACCTGTGTTTACATGTAACCGGCTGATCTTCACACTCTTGAATAGGCATTTATGATACCAGTTATGAGAGAGAAGGCCCATATGCATTCTGATTTTACATCTGCTTGTAAATATTTTTTTGGTATTGGATACTCCAGGTTTAAACTTTTACCAATCCTAGTGTCTTGCGGTTTTGAATGTATTTTCTTCATATTTTACATTCAATACAAGGCTGGGCAACTGATGAGTATTAGAAATTATTGTTGTCTTATTGTCCATTTATCAATTGTTCTGTTTCTGTGGATATGGTACTTCATATGTTTGAATTCTGAACCGGTAGATGGTATGGACGCCTTTGCTGTGAAACAAGCATGCAAGTTGGCCAGGAAATTTTTTGAAGAATGGACTCCATTGGTGAGTAAATAATATAATTCATTTCCACATTCTTATGTTTTTATACTTTCTCATAGAACCTGCATCCTTCTTCTTCCAATTTTGGTTTTTTCACAGATTAATATCCTCTAGTGGTGACCGTGCTATGCACAAGAAGTACACAATTCATACGGATAATAAAGAAGCTATCCTCAATTTTACTTTGAGTTACAACACACAGTTGGTGAGTCTTTTTTTTACTTGTTGAATATACGAGGCGGTTGCAATAACCCTTCGGAACTGCTCTTTTTTTTACATTTTTTTTACTTGTTGAATATGTCGAGGTTGTGGCATAACCCTTCAAAACTGTTTTTTTTTTATATTCATCTTTATTTTACTTGTTGAATATAACGAGTCGGTGGCAATAACCCTCGGAATGCTCTTTTTTTTTATTTTTTTTTACTTGTTGAATATATCGAGGTGGTGGCATAACCCTTCAAAACTGTTTTTTTTTTATATTCATCTTTATTTTACTTGTTTTGGAATTGAATATAACGAGGCGGGTGTGGCATTGGAATAAAAACTCGGAATCTCTTTTTTTTTTTTTTTTTTTACTGTGAATATATCGAGGTGGGGCATAAACCCCTCAGAACTGTTCGTTTTTTATATTTCATCTTTTTTGCTTGTTGATAAATGAGGTGGGTGGCTAATCCCTCGTAAATGCTATTTTACATTTTTCATCTGTCTGTTTTTACTTTTTGAATAGGACGAGGTGTGGCATACTCCCTTGAAACTGACGTTTTCACCATTTCATTTTAGAGGAAAAAGATGCAATTTGTAGGATGATACAACATGAGTCACACGGTTAGTAATCTGGACGCCACAACACGACACAATTAAAAACTCGACACGGCATGAATACGATTAAAATATGGGCATGACACGACACGATTAAATAGACGGCACGGCACGACACTATTCACACGTCTAATGAGCTGCCAGCACGGCACGACACGATTAAGTACGGCGGGCCAACACGGCACGGCACGATTAAGTAATGGGCGGCACGACACTACACGGTTTACAAATTGGCACGCCGGCACGACACGAATAACGAAAATGCACGGTATGGCACGCTTAAAAAAAATGGCCACTCACGATTAAGGCCGGCAACGACAAGGCCGTTAAGTAATGGCTCGACACGGTACGGCAGAAGCACGGTTGGCACGAAGAAAAGTGCACTGACTGCACGGCGGGCACTTTTGACACCTCTAAGTATGTCATTCACAACATGAGTGCTCTGCTTTTC
>CM018900.1:18850891-18853391 GCA_009663005.1 Actinidia chinensis
GGGTCCTTGTTCAGGGCATGACCATATGACTGTTGAGTTATCACGCTTTACTTTCGGCATCTGCTTCTATTGTCAGTTTGGGTGGCGTATTGCTGATGGGTCCTGTCCACGTCCGTAGTAATGGCGAAATATCCCTTTCTTCCCAGCTCACATTGTCTCTATTCTTTAATGTCCCTGATTTTGGCTTATAATCTTCTATCGGTTAGTCCGTCTTGCTCGTGACTACAATGTGATGTTATTTTCTCATCCCATACTTGTCTATTGAGGACCAGAATTCGAAGAAGATTTTTGGCAGGGTGGGTGGGGGTTTTTTTTTATGAGTGGAATGACTGTACTACTTTGGCGATCCACCTGATTCCTTGCCATCCATAAGTCTTCAGGCATCTGTTCTGCCTAGTTTAGAGTCTATGTCTTTGCTTTAACGTCTTTAAACTATGGCATGCCGGTTGGGACATACCAACTTCAGTACTTATGTCAACTTTTTCCATTAATAAATAAAACGGTCAGAACGTTCAGTTTAATGCATGTGGTGTGATTGTCTAAACATGTTTCGGTCCTAGTTATATTCCTCGTATGCCCGTGCTCGCTGTCTTTTGACATTATTCAGTCTTATTGTTTGGGGGGCTTCCCCGTTACTTCTCTCTCGGGTCATCGTTATTATGTGACTTTTATGATGATTAAACACGGGCACTTGGGTTTATTTAATGAAGGAATCTTAGAATTTTTTCCCTTTTTTTTTTTTTTATGAGTGTTCTTGCAAGATGATCAAAACACCAATTTTAAGACTACTGTCGAACCCTACGTCTGACAAGTCGAGAATAATGTCTCCAATGACTTTCGTTCTGCTCTTAGTCAACATTGTCTCCTCCAACACTTCTCCTGTCCCAAAAACAAAAAAAAATAAAAAAAAAAATAAATAAAAAAAACAAATAAAAAAAAAAAAAAACATAAAAAGAGTGTGGAGAAATTGAGGGGAGAAAACAAAAAGGGGGAAAAAACCTAATACCCCTGAACAGAATGGTGTTGCAACGCCAAATCGCTCCATCATGACAGCCGTGCGGTGTCTCCTTTGTGGGAGCAATGTTCCCTGCATTTTTGGGATAGCTGTTCTAACCGCTACTTACGTGCTAACCGTACTCCTAGCCGTCTTCTCCTTGGTAAGGCCCCTCTTCATCTTCGTCCAGCCCGCTTGTACTCTTTTCCCCAATTCTTCCTCGTGTCTTTGGGTGCACATGTTTTGTCCAGATCATAGCCCTTCGGGTTCAAAACCTGGATGAGAAAGCTTTTCGGTGTTCTTTCTTAGGATACTCGTGTCTGTCTAAGGGTTACGGGGGGAGAAGGTATATAGGTAGTATAGTAAAGGGAGAAGAGGAGGAAAAGAGGAGGCAGGGGATGATGACCGATATGAGGGGACGAATGTTGAGTGGATCGATGGTGGGGAATTAAGTGAGAAGGGGCAGGGAAAGGGGGGTGGTAGGGGAGACAGGGGTAACGGGTTGTGGGAAGGATAGAAGCTCAGGGATGGAAGAAGGGCGAGTAAAAAGGTGGGAGCAGGAGAAGCAGTATATAAGACACGGAGGGGGGTTTACGATCCCCTTTACTAGTCCTTGCATACTCCTTGATTCACTTTTTTGGAAGATGTTTTCCTTTTTTTTCAGGCAACCCCCATCGCTTAATCCTCTTCGAAGAGGCTCCTGAGGTCCCGATATATTTCTGTCCTGTTCCGCTGTTTTAGTCCCCTCAGGGGCTTCTCTCACTCTTCCACCGTCCTTCTTCTGATCCACGCATATGTACTCTCGCCATCCCCTGCCTCAATCCCTTCCGCAATCTTCTCCAATCCTAGTAAGATTTCTCCTATCTCCTTCTCCTGTCTACTTCGTATTTCCCAACACGTGATCGTCGTCCCCTGAGAAACTTGTTTTTTCTAACCCCAATGCTATAAACTTCTATTGCTCAGTATGTTTCTTAGCAGGCCTTCTGATTCCTATCGGACTTTCATTGGTCATGTCTCCTCTACTCCGATACCTCGTTCTGTTTCTGAAGCTCTTCGGATCCCAATGTGTTACTGCTATGCAAGGTTTGTCAAATCGTACGATTCACGATTCGAATCGTACTTTCGATTCGATTTCAGGCATTCAATCGATACGAACCCATAAAGGAATCGGCATATGTGATTGACTCGAAGGTGAATCGTGAGAATCGGTATAGAATCGGTGAATCTAATCTAATCGTCGATTCTCACCCGATTCGTCGCTTTATCCGACCGGATTCGGTTGGGTCTTTCGGACCAAACCTCCCCAGTTTTAAGTTTACATATTTTCTTCTATTTTCAACACATCTTACCACGAGAGGGTTACAGATCTTACCTAGAGGGAGACGACACGACTCTTCTTCTTCTTCTTTGGCTGCTTCTTTGTTGCTGTTGGTTCTCTGCTTCTTCGTTGCTGCTTCTGCTCCGGTGCTACTCTTCTTTTTCTATTCTTCTTCTTCGACTCATAAG
>CM018900.1:18910891-18913391 GCA_009663005.1 Actinidia chinensis
TTCTGTATTATAATTATTAGACCAAAGATAGGAAATATGAAAGAGATATGATTATGCTTTTTCTGTATTATAATTATTGCCTAAATGGCTAAATTAATTAATAGAAAGAATCGATGAAGCACTAATAACTTTCCCCATTCGGGTAGATCTCAAGCCACAAATAATTTCTATCATAACATGGGACAAGATTAGCAAAATTTACAAAAAAATATAAAGAGATGGAGAAATATAAAAAGGTAATTTGTACAATATATCGTAAAACCCTTTGATCACCGATGATTCTGTGTTCATGGGGCTTGAATCTTATGCAATGTATCGTAAAGTAAAAGAAAAAAATATTATGACAAAGAATTTGCCGAAGTAAGTGATGCAGCCATATTTGCAATTATTATTATAATTATTTTTATTTTAAAATGCACATTGTGTATATTTGTAATGTTTTAGTTGATCATAAAAATAAAAACAAAAACATCCTGCTGATTGAGCATTTTTGGAGTAATTGATAATACAAGAGCTAAAGCTAGCCTCTTGGGGCCACACATTCTAGTAGGACAATAATAATACAAGAATTAGTCATAGTGGAGGGACGGATAATTCTCATGCTCAAGTCTTGTTCAGTCCACTAGAATTATGCATAGTGGAGGGACGAAAAGCTCATGTGAGAGAGTTTGTATAAATATGTGTAAAAATATATGTGTTGTGGTGTTAGTAAGTAGCAGTATTGAAAAAATAATTTACGATAATATTTTTATTTATTTGTAGTTATTTTCGTGTTTATGAAACGTGATAAAGATATAATACAAAGGTTGAAAATGCTAAGGCTAAGGTAGGAATCAAAATTGATATTTTTTTAGATTATTCTTGTTTTTAGTGGATTTAATTTATATTATATATATATATATATATATATTCAATTATCTTGATTAAAGGAATAGAAAATGTAAAAAAGTCACTAAAAACAAAACTACTACTACTAATTGATTAATTTTTTCTTCACGTAAATTCCTCATAAATCCATTATCCTACCATACATAATTAAAGCATTAGATTAAAGATTCCAGGGTGTTGTGACTTGTTTGGCATTTTGATAAAAGGAAAGGGGTAGGTAAAACTCACCCATATATACCCTGCCAATGCTGCCATTCTCTCCAGTCTCCACTACGTTCAGCCTTAAAAAATCAAAAAGCGGGAGTTGCAGATAAAAGCAAAAGTGTCATCGTACAGAGAAAGATGATGTAGCAGTGGCGGTTGAGAGAGAGAGAGAGAGAGAGAGAGAAAGTTTCCGAGAGTGACGGAACTAGCCGGAAAATGACGACGGGGATACTACACGACCAGAAGATGGAGAAGCAAATAGAGAAGCAGATGGGCTGTATGACCGGTATTTTCCACCTCTTTGATCGCCACCACATCCTCAACGGAAAAAGACTGACAGACACCAAGCGCCTCCCTCCCGCTCCGGTGAGATTTTCATTTGTCTATCTTCTTTCGTCGATTGTTTGTCTGATAACATCAATTGTGTTTTTCAGGCGGATGATTCGACACCCGTTTCCGAGAAGTCCGTTGGATCGCCGGCGGTTTCAAGAGATTTGGAAAAATCAAATCAAACAAGAGCAATGACGTCGCCTAGTCAATACCGCTCGAAAGCATATCCGGTGATGGAGCTCCGGTCGTCAACGCGAGAGGTCGTTACTCCGGTGAATTCGACGCTTCCTCTTCCGATTTTTGAATTGAAGGATGGCACTAGGTCCTCGTGGAAGTTCTACAAAGATACTCCGAGACTCTCTCTGGACAGCAGAGCATTTACTGATGCGAAGGGAAGTCTCTATCCGAAAGAGATTCCAACAAACACCGACAGCAACGACCAGCGTCGATCTCCGAGCGTTATAGCGAGACTCATGGGATTGGAACCATTATTACCACATTCAAATCCAGAACCTGTAAAAAAGACCGAGCTCCGAAGATCTGCTTTTGAATCGAGAGCCTCTAGGGATTTCTTGCAGTATCGATCCATTGACGGCTACAATTTCCAGCCAAAGCAACAAAATCAATCACATAATGTGTTGCGAAACAGTGCAGAAACAGAAACAACAACGGCCTCATTGAATGTTAGAAAAGCAGATCCGAAAGAATACGCAACAAGAAATTCGAAACCGGAATCTACGAAGCCATCGTACAGAGGCGGAGGTGCATCATGGAAGGCGCCTCGACAACGGAAGAGCGAGGAGTTCTTCCCGGAGCCAAATGAGGCAGTCACAATCTGTCGAGAAATTGAGAAGAGACTGAAGAGGAGAGGCATCGATGATCAGTCGAAGGATCTCGAGTCCGTCAAGCAAATCCTAGAGATTCTTCAACTCAAAGGCCTTCTTCGTTCACCTTCGCACCAAATCAGCTACGAATCTCCCATCGTACTCATGAGACCCTCTCAATCTCCAGTTTCGCCTATAATCCTAAGATTGAGGAACGATTCGCCTCAGCCAGGTTTCAGTTCCAGAGCCGGTGT
>CM018900.1:18975891-18980891 GCA_009663005.1 Actinidia chinensis
TGGGTTCAAAACAACGGGGATTAGTTCAGCGTGGTCAAAATCATTAAAATATTAAATTATTAAACTAATAGTGTAATTTTTTTTCAGTGAGGTCAATCAATAAGATTTTTTTTTTATTGGGTGATAATAAATTTTTTTGTGGAATTTATAGGTGTAATTTTTTTTTAATAGGGTCGTCCCTTTTACTCTATCCTCCCTGGTGGTGAGACCATCAAGGATTTTGTATATATTTGATTAGTGGTATTATATCATGTGCCACATTACGCTAACAAAACAATGATGGCATAACATACCGCCACTGTCAAACCGATTATCTTATAATCACTTCATCAACCTAAAAGATTTTTTTTAAAAAAAAAAAACCTCAAGAAATGGTGGGAAGCCCATAAGAGAAGCATTGGGCAAACACCAAGAGAAGAGAACAGCTATAGATGGATGCAGAGCCCACAAGAGTAGGGGCAGTGGGAAACAAAAGAAGGTGTGTCACCATTAGGAAACCCATTTGGCTTGCACTTGCTTTTTCTTTTGTGAATTTCAACTCTCAATTATGATATCTTGGGAGGACCACAGACACCATATGTCCACATCATTTCCTTCCCCAAAATGATTCAATCAAGGCTTGAATTATTGGCATTTTGTATGCTTGTTTGCATTTTATTTTTTTTGAGTAACCACATAGTGTCTTAGAAGGTTTTGGGTTACCCAGACTAATTTCTGTTGCCCCTGAGAACGCTAGCCGCACAACCACAGGAGGATGTAAACGCCACAAGGGGATATGCGACGCAGCCACAAGGAATCGAACGCGATACTCCGAATGTTAGCTCGTGTACCTGACGTCGCCCGAAGCGACTGCGCCTTGTGCCCGGGGGGCAGGGGTGAGAATCGAATCCTTGACTCAGTCCTGGATACGGCCGCCCTTTACCACTTGGGCTAAACCTTGTTCTCTGTTTTTGCTATTTTACTTTTGTGTAACAATGGTGGTTCATTAGTTTGCTATGGGGCCATACTGTCACAGGGGTGTGTCAAGGTGTGTCTATTACTTTGCTATTTCTACTTCTACTTGGATTTTTTCGTCAATTTAAAAAAAATTTATTTTTTCAGTTTTCTTCATGAGAAAGCTAAAATGTAAAGATTATTTTGATCAAATTTGATAAAGTCCGTTAAGGAAAACCAATTATCTTTATTGAATAAAAATAAAATTTATTTTTTAAAATGTCTAAATTTTCAGATTTATCTCATCAAGGGGTTATATAGATAAAGTACGATCAATTGTTACAAAAATATTTTCTAAATACTGGTTAAAAAAAAAAAAACAACAAAGCTAAATTAGCTTGCCTCAAACTTAATTAGCCCAACACTCAATACATGCCATAATTAATACACAAGATTGACTTTCTTACTGTAGAGCATGTCAATGCTACAGAAATTGTAAGCAAAATTAGATCGCGTTTACTCGTTTATTTATCTATTCTTAGTTCAAAGATTTACTTGGGATACAAGCTTTAGATACCCTCGGTACATAGAAAGGAAAAATCCACCATAAACATAACATAAAGGTTGATAGCTGAATTTCTATTTGAAAATTACCAAGGTTGAATTTGTGAATCAATCTTGAATGGGGGCTAGCTCTAAATCTTAATGTGCCTATCACTAACAAATTCGCAACTTCCATTCTCATTGCCAAATCTCTTCAAATCATAGACAAGGTTTTCACAATTTGAAAACAGCAATGTTACGGTTCTGAATTTAGACTAAGAGAAAGTTTTTAAACTCAAATGAATATTTTAAATCATTTGAATGTATCGAGTTATACAACAAAGTAAATCTATAATATCTTTTGAATGGAAAAAAAGATTTTCAAGCTCCCACTTCAGACGGTAGGATTTTCTGTAGGATTTCTCTTTTGGCAATCAATTTGAAGAATAAATGCCAAGCAAGCCTGGGTAGAATATGGATATCACATGGAATACCCATGTGTGCACACGTGCGCACGAATTAAACGTGATGGGGATGTGCGGGGGCCCAAGCCCACACGTGAGGTGAGGTTTCTGGACTTGAATTTGGTGGCTGCCAATAGGGCCAGGCCACAGGAACCTCTAACCAGGAGTTCCCATCCTACTTTCATATGCTTCTTGTCAACTCTATAGCTGGTATTGGGCCCCCCATTCCATGGCAATGCTCAATATATCAATTTTATAGATATATAAATCTTTATTTTCTTTTTTTAAAAATAGAATTCATTCAATATACACATACTCTGTACAAATTAATCGTAGAAAATGATGTGATAGTGGCTTTTTTGTAAATTATTTAAAGCATTATGATGGGTTGTCAATGAATGAATGCAAATAAGAATCATCATTTTTGTTACACAAATCTTATACATATATTCTACTTATAGTATTAAGCTATTTTCGGTAACGAGGGTGTTTCGAAATTAAAATTTTCAGATACATTTAGTCCTTGTCTCATAATACAGAGTATAAGTATTAAGCTATTTTTGGTACCGAGGGTGTTGGTTCGAAATTAATTCTTCAGATACATCTAGTCCTTGTCTCATACATACAGAGTAATTACGTACTGAACATAAGCCCTCAGAAGTTTTGTATATAATATTGTATCAAAATAATGTTGTAGTTGTATTTTTTTAATTAATAAAGAAAATTTATTTCTACATTCCATTTGTTGGATATCAAACTCCAACATAGGAGTGTGAAAATCAAACCATAATGGTATTGATTCTACACTCCTATTTTGGAGTGTAGATATCATTTTTTTGGAGTGTAGAAATCATTCCCTATAATAAATCATCTTAAGAGTTTTTTTTTTTTTGAAATGCAAGACTTAACCACCAAATACATAATATACATTTAGTAAAAAGTGATGCGTAAAAAATATCACCGTTTTTATTTATGAATTATTATTGAATTCACTCATCCCAGGGCTAGTTATTTTGTGTGGGCCCAAGCTTATTTAATGGAGGGCATCTATCACTGAATCTGCCCATGTTGAGTGAGATGACATTCTGATATCTAAGGGAACACTTGCATAGGATAAGGACTCTGGTTGGGCTGGTTGGGCCCCGTTAGGGTTTTGCTAAATTATTGCTTACTTTCACTTGGGCCCAGTTCAAAAGAAAAGAAAAACATATACAAAGTCACATAAAATGATTTGGAGTGTACATTTCAACAGATATTATATAAGTTTTACTTGTTTTAATATACTTGGACATATCTTGTTGTGGTAGGATTTTCGAGGTGAGCAACCAACGGTCAGAATTCTCGTGACCTCGGCAATTATTTGGGCGACATGTACAAGCGAACACCAAAATCCCTCCGGCGTGGAAATCAGAACAAGGCAAATAATCTAGACAAAGCACAACACCAAAGCTCTCACAGTAAGCAAGGGTTTATGCATACCTTTTTATGAGAGGGATTGACTTTTTTATAGTTGAAGAATGGAGAACTGTGTGAGAAGGTTGTGGCGTGATTCTTGGATGGCTAAGCATGAAAGGAGATCCTGTTGATATCGGAGTAAAAATAGAAAAATGTCATACGGAAGATGCCCCATGATTGCAAGAGATATGGTGAAAAAAAGTTTCATAGAGTTGGATTCCTCAAGTAGTCGAGGTAGGAAACCTCACCCATTGATAATGTGGAGAACAAATGGAGAGCTCACAGCGACTGACGATATGAGTACTGATGGTTGTGAGGTCTTGTTGTCATCTCATCTTTATGGTGACGGGCGATGTGGAGACCTGGGGAGCACCGGCGATATGAACTTCATAGTGGCAAGGTGGTTTAAGCCGAGTAAACAGGCGGAGAAATTACACCTCATCATATCTATATATTTTTCAAATATAGCAATACAATTTTTTTCTATTAACCACCATCCTTCGGGATAGTTAAGATTTTTTTTAATTAAATCATTCAATAAAACCCGATATCATTTTTCAAGTAGCTAAAACCCACAAAACTAAAATTATTTAGCCAGCTCAAACAGGGGTTAACCTAAATTTCCACAAAATGTCACATAATTTTTGTTAACAAGTGCTTATTAGCTAATAATATTTTTAAAAATGGTTGTATATTATTTGTTTCAAAATAACATTGTAATATATTTTTTCCCGTTGACTGCTAGTTAAAATAAATAATTAGGAAATGATGGGGGTACAGTGGGATGCCCTGGAGCGGCGCACATGGAATAGGGTTTTGAGGCTAGCCGACACTCCTTGGCTATTTCACATGCCTGGCTTGGTGGGCTCACACTATTAATCTCATCACATGCCTTTTTCCCTACACTTGGGTCCCACCAACCCACGTACACATGCGTAAATAAAGTAAATATTTGAAATAAATATTGAATGTAACAATGATCGTCAAGATAAATAAAAAATAGTGGTAGAAGCAATTAATATCCTATAGTTTCTATAAAAACCCAGTTTTATAACTAGCTTTAGCGATTGATATTACACTATATATATATTCCACCTCAATATTGAATTTAATAGTGTTTTTTATATATAAGTTATAAATTACGTATTTTTTTATATAATTTTGTTGTTTCAAAATTAAAATTCATAATCTGAGTCAGTGACAACCTTATTTGTTGTTACAAGCCAATAAAAATTCGAATATAAGACTTGTTTAGAATTTATTGTCTTCCGCTATCCTAATATATAACGCGAATGTGAGTAACCCTACCTAAGATTTCTCATTAGATCATGATATACTCCCACATGATACAAGCATTACACCTAATAATTAGGGATATATTGCATGCACACCCATGCAAAGAGAAGAAATATCGGTTTGATAATTATTTTAGAGTTTTTCGTGTATTCAAATTAAACTAAGAAGAAAATAGTCTAAAAA
Organism: Actinidia chinensis; assembly: GCA_009663005.1. Classification (NCBI taxonomy): domain Eukaryota; kingdom Viridiplantae; phylum Streptophyta; class Magnoliopsida; order Ericales; family Actinidiaceae; genus Actinidia; species Actinidia chinensis. The sequence goes on from CM018900.1 coordinate 18,980,766, forward strand.
TATAATTATATAAATCACATTTATTTTGGGTATAGCTCATAATATATTAAAATTGAATCTATATTCAAGACTTATTTTGTAGATAATTTATGTGGTTTAATGATATTTTTATATATTATTGTATTT
>CM018900.1:18995891-18998391 GCA_009663005.1 Actinidia chinensis
TTTTCTAGTTTTTTGGCTTAAAATTAAATAAAAAAGTCAATCAGAGTTGAGTTGGTTTTTTTGCTTTTTGTTGTACTTTTTTGTTTGTTTTAGCTAAAGTAAAGGTAACAAAAGCAAAACAGTGGAAATGTTTTGTCTTTTTGGTAGCAAGCTTAACAAAAGCTTGGCTTTTACGCATTACCAAACGGAGCCTATATTTGTAGATGTTTTGATTTCATATTTCAATTTTAGTGAAGTTTACGTTTCCCTTTTAATTAAATATTTTTAAATTTTCAAGTTCTATTGGTGAGAGTTTGACTATAATTGATACTGCTAATGCCAAGAATACACGCTTTTTTTAGCAGTCTTTTCAATAATTTGGGTCGGTGCATAGCGTTCAAACCTAGTATGGTTATGGGTCTAACTCCTTTCCATAATTTTAGTTTCGAAATCTTTTGAGTGTAATTAATTTATGAGTTGTGTCAATCTATATAAAATTTTATTCCGATTTTAATTTAACTCTTCGCTAATAAATAATAAAAATAATTTTTTAAATTAATCGTTAATTATAAAAACGAAAAACTGATTTTACACTCCAAAAAAGATATTAACACTCCAAAATAGGAGTGCTAGAAAGTAATATTTTATGGTGTGATTTCTAACTCTATTTGGGAGTGTAATATCAAAAAATGAAGTGAGAAATAAATTTCCATAAAAAAAATACTCAGTTGGAAACCAATGACAAACTCTAAGAAACATAGTACACGGCGCTTTTAACATTTATGGGTCAGAAACGTTGGGGTCGTACTTTTAACATTTAGGAATCTAACCCAGAAGGAATGTTTGTTTGTGAGTTGCATTAGGCCAGACTGGATACGATCCAGTTCAGTCCGGCCGTTTTTTGTTGGCAAAAAAATGATTCCGGACTAATAGTCCGAGTATCTGGGGAATGTGTAGTCCCGGAGATGGGCGGTGGGGTGGGACAACTAGTCCCTGGGACTAAACCTAAGTCGACAATACGTAAAAATTCACTTAATTGTCCTTACACATTAAATTAATTTTCCCTATCTCCCTTCTCTGCTCCTCTCTCTCCACCTCTCCGCTCCTCTTCTTTCGAACATTTTTTTTTATCATTTTTTTATTTTTTTATTAGCGCTTTTTTAATAATTTTTTTATTTTTTTATTAAATTAATTTTTTATCTAGTTTTTTTTTGGATAAACAAGTGGTTTGTTTTGAAATTAACTATTTTTCTAAAAAAAAAAAATATTTTTTAACAATATTTAATCGAAAAAAAAAATTAAACAAAACAATTTTGAAATATAGATTTTTAAAATTTGAGAACAATTTTAAAAAATATAAAAAATTTCTGTTATAAAAATAAGTTCTTTTTTTTAAAAATGTTATTTTTTTAAAAAATAATATTTTTATAAATTATTTCAAAAATTTAAATAAAAAAATTACATTTAAAAAACAAATATTTTTTTCAAAAACGGTTACATTTTTAAAAAAGAGGTTTGTTTATCCAAAAATTAAATTGACACGCGGTATGTTCGGCTTTCCTCTTTGTCCAGTCCGATTGACTTAGCAAACTGCACATGGGACACAAGACTGAACTACCACAGATCCAGATTTTGTCCGGAAGCAAACAAACGGTACACGATATATTGGGCCAAGTAGTCCGACAACGAGTTCAGTCCAGTCCAGTCCGGAGGGTATTAGTCCGGAGACCCTTGTCCAGTCCGGCAAACAAACGAGGCCGAAGTGTCTCAAGGGGCACCGTTGTGGGCACGTGGGGTAAGAAAAAAACTAGATTTTTTACTTTTGGTTTCAAAATGTAAAATAGGACAAAAATAACACACCAAATAAATTTTCATAACTTCATCCCAAATAAATTTATTTATTCTCAAACAACCCAAAAATTGAGATGTCTTTAGCAAAAAAAAAAACTACCAATAAAATATATCCCAAACAAGACCTAAACAACTCAAATAGTAACTCATTTTCCTAAAAAAAAATATACACACTCAAAATTTGAACCATTTTTTTTCAGAATTTAAAACAAATAGTTCAGATTCTCTTGAGCGTGTGAATCACTTATCCATATAAGTGAATCTAAACTATTTATTTAAAATTATGAGATTTTCATTAGTTCAAATAGCAATACTAAAAAAAGGTAACTTGTTAATAATTGCGAGTAGCCAGCATGAATCGTGTGCACTAAAAGAAAATGTATTATTATTGTAAGGGGATAAACTACACGACTATAAATTTCGGCCGAACTAGGGCAAACACTATCGCCATACTGTCGCTATGAAGTAAGCTCGGTAGAGTCTTTACGCTCAAGCTCGGCGAGATGCTACTGAATATTAGCCCCGTCCGAGTTAAGACAACCATTACTGTCGAGTTGTCGCTCTATAGTAAGCTCGGCAGGGTCACCACACCGAAACTTGGTCGAGGGATCGGCGCCTATCCCGAGACACATAAGAGGACAGGAGTAAGCTTGCTTGGCAAGGTAGCCTC
>CM018900.1:19023391-19025891 GCA_009663005.1 Actinidia chinensis
ATATTAAAATTTTTATTTTTAGTATTGAACTTTGATATATATATATATATTTTTTTTTAAATTTGGGTATTGGGTATACTTGAAAAACCCAATACATGATCGGATTTGGGGTTGATAATAATATTCAATATTCGATGGGTATTGAGTATGATCATGGGTATGAAAGTGAGTTTCGAATATAGGTGTATGGAGAGGGTCACTGACTCATTGCCATCCCTATACTCAATATTTATTGATATGCAATATTTCAGTATATATGCTAGCTAATTTAGCTGTTTTTGTTTTTAAAGTTTTTTTTTGAATTTATTTTATCATTTACTCAAAATTTATATAGTTTTAATTAATCTTGACAAGAAAAAATTAAAAATATAAAATAATTGATCAAAAAGTCTAGTAATTTTTTTAACTTATTCGCCAAGTGAAAATAAATTATTTTTTATCTTTAGTAAACATTTTTAAAATTAGAACAAGATATTTATATTTTTAAATTTCTTTCGTTAATAAAAATTGTGGTATAAAAGCTTGATCAAATATTAGTTCAAAATTGATTTAATTTAATTGCTTTAGTTTCTAAAAAAATTATTTTTAGTTTTTTTAGATATTTTTAATTTTTTTTTGCCACAAAGAGAGTGTTACTTGTTAGTAATGTATATTACGACAACAGGTCGACGTTGTTTCATTAACTCAAACTTGACATTTCTCTTAAGGGCACCTTCACGACCATTAGAGCTAATTAAGTCCGATACTTTTTGAACTAATTTAGCTAGCAAAAAGTGTATTATTTAAAGAGAGAATTGATCAAAAATCCATCAAAATATTTTTATTCTAACATAAAGATAACTTAAAAGATATTTAATGTTAAGGTTCGTAGATGTTAATTTTTCTTTTTATGAACATAAATAATCTCAAATGACATCCAATAAAATTAAGATAACTTAAAAGATATTTAACGTTAAGGTTCGTAGGAGTTAATTTTTCTTTTTATGAACATAAATAATCTCAAATGACATCCAAAAAAATCTTAATTTTAAGTTATCTTTATACTAAAATGAAATTCTTTTGGAAATTTTTTACCAAACCCTTATTTAAAACATAACAATTATTGAATTTGAAAACTCTCTGATAAATAGTTACATTTATATAGTAGAGTGTAGTGTACCATCTTTACTGAATGAATAATGGTCCCACACGTAATATCACTGACGCCTTGAACTTAAAAATAATTTATGGTGATAAAAAACCCTCTAAATTCTAAATAATTTTAAAATTGGTTTATTTTGGAATAATTTTAATTTTATATTTTTTTTTGTAAAATAACACCTTTTTAATTGTTTTAATCAAGATAAACTGAATTAAAAAAAATACTAAAAATAAAAAGGGTAATTTCACTGATCTCCCCTGAGTTTTATGACATATACAACAATCTTCTCTATAATTTCTAAAATGACACTAACTTCTCTTACTTTTGAAACTATTATCTTGAGTCCTCTTAGATAATTGTTTTTGGTAGAAATAATAAGATTGCCCTAATATTTAGATTTTTTATATTTTTTATTATTACACTAATTAAAATAAATATTCTATTTTTTCACAAAACAAACTAGGCTTGGGAAGATTAAAAATTCAAAGTCCACAACGTACATCTTGTATTGAAGCTGAACGCGGGGGGGGGGGGATTATTTATGTAGCATATACAAAATTCTCTTGGGAGATATTGCATAGCTTGGTTGTATTAAGGTTAATTATTTATGAATGAACTTGGGGAGGAAAAGAATTTTTTTTTTAAAAAAATTAAGCCGCTAGATTAATTAATTCTTTCCTCTTTGTTTTTTCACTAAATTCTGTATCCAGACACAATTTATTGTTGGCCCAATAGGCAACCCAAGAGGGGGGTGAATTGGAATTTTCAAAATTAATTAGTAATTAAAATTAATCTAATCACTAAGGCAATAAATTAACTTGTGTGCAAAATAATAAATGTAACTATAAAATAAAATCAAGAGTATGAGAGAGCACGCCAAGATTTACTGAAATTCATCCACAACGTGTGGTCTACGTGTGAGACCCTAAATCCTAATTTTATAGTTAGTTTCATTCCATGCATAATTATATAGTAATTCTGTTAATTAATGTAGTTTATTGACATGAAGCACGTGCGTTATATATGTGGGAGTGTATGTGCGGGGAGTAAAATGTTATTAATTAAAGTTACGGGTACAAAGCGTGAATACTTAACTTAGTTGGGGTTAAATCGAAAGTCTTAAAGACTTGTGAGATAAATAAAGAAGACATCAAAATTAGAGGGAAAAATGTGTAATTTAATAAAAAAGTTGTCTGCCATTGTATCCATATATGCGTGTAAAGAAAAAGAAAAGAACGAGGAAAGGGAAAGGAGAGAAGACCAAGAGAAAAAAATGGTATCAGAGGCGAGTGGAAGCGTGTATTTGATTAGTGGCACAAAATAAGACTTTTCAAATTTCGAGGACGAATTTTTAAGAGG
>CM018900.1:19058391-19065891 GCA_009663005.1 Actinidia chinensis
AGTTGCTCTATAGAGCGAGATCACATGCAAAATCAACATTCACAAATGAAAATAGCAAATTAGCATAAACATTCAATTATGCATACCTCAGTTATTTGTTGTCACGATCAAAATCCTAATGAAGATTCTGAATGACACCAATTTCAATAGCTTTTTCCTCCTTCTGAAATCGATAAGACTTAAGACTTCACACATGGCATATTGTGGGTCTCAAAACTTCTTCACTAGATCGGAACTAGAACCAGATTTAAGATTATTGTCGGATATCAGGCATAGATATCATACCTTCAGCCCAGATATGGATAATGGTTTCTCTGGCTTAATCTGTTGGTTACCTTGCTTTGTGTCCTGACTGCTACCTAATGGTTGAAGGCCAAAACCAGAATTATAGAATATACAAAATAAACAACATAATTCGAATCATGAAAAATTAAACTATAGTCAATAACACTAACCATTTCTTTCCAACATATAAGTGCTGCTATTGGCACTTTCAAATTGGTCAGGTCTAATATTCCCATCAGCATAACCGAAGCTAAAAACAGAATTAATCTTTGTACACAGCTAGCGGTGGCTCTTTCAAGGTTTCAGCTTCGTCCTACACCAAATAGACTCATCCCAATCCAAAAAAAAATGTATACAAAGAAACTGGGACAACTTTCATTCAAACAACCCTATAAAACAATCCAAAACTGATCAAAATTACCTTCCCGATGGCACTTAGTTTGAAAGCATCCGACCTATATTTCTGCTCACAAAAACAAAATGAAGTTAATCTCTAGTAGATAGAAATCTATATTCAAGTCAATTACAAAGGAACTGTATCACAGAAAAAGACACAATTTTAAAATCTGACAGTATACTTCATTTACAACTAGTCAATACTTGGTGTGAGATTGTCTTTCCTTTTTCGGTTTTGGTGGTTTGTAACGATTCCTCTCTTCCAAAAATCAAGAAAAAAACACAATTCCTAAAATCTGACAACAACTAGTCGATCCATGGTGTGAGATTTTCTTTCTATTCGTTTTTTGGTGGTTAAGTTTGTAGTGTTCCCTTTTCTTCGCAAATATATAAGAAAATCAAGAAACATACTCGCGATTTCCTAATTTATTTTCAACAATGTTCTCCACAACCAATCAACAACAATAGAAAGCATGGATATCAATAATTGTCAAAGAAGTGAGATTCGTACAATACCCGACAAGAAAATCAAGAAACATACTCACGATTTCCTAATTTATTTTCAACTTTTCTCCACCACCGATCAATAACAATAGAAATCATGCATATCAATAATTGTCAAAGAAGTGAGATTCATACAATACTCGATAAATCTTCAATATATTCTTCCGATGCTGCAAGAATAAAATACAGTATTCACAATCAATTCAACATTCAAACGACAAGGAGAATAAACTGGTAAAGAAAAACACACAAGAAAATTTTGACACCTTCGGAATTGAGATTCTTGAGCGTACCAGAGAGTGTAAAGACGGGAGCGAACACAGAAACGGCGAGAAGAGAGAGGATTAAGATCCTCGTGCATCGACGAATCTGCTTCACGACATCGGTCGACAAACCTTAGTATCTTCTTCTGTTAGCGTTCCGCTTGGGAATAAATAGATGGCTTGGAGGTGGCGAGAAGTTTGAAAATACATCATATTTTTAATTATCCTAACTCTCTTAACGATTATATATATAGTTTGGGTAATTTTCGGATATAAATGTAGTCAAATTATACTCGACATAATATTTTACCCCTCTAATCATACTCGACTCCATTTGACCAAAAAACTGCATACTCAAACGACTGAATTGACAGCACTCCGTCAGGTTTAGGCGGAATTGCCATCGCTATATATGGGTGACCCGTGTCATAATTGGATATTTATGCCATGATTAGCCCCTCGGATTTTAAACTTCAGTTTCATTAATGCTATACAAATAAATAAATATTATAAAAAAATCACAATAAATGTCTTTAGAACATCACTATGGGCCTCATTTTAAATTCCAAAATTTTATCACTCACTCAAACGTGAGCGAGTAAAGGAAGTTTATAGGTTTTGTTGGTTTATATAAAATTTTCATTCGTTTTGACAAGTTAATGTATACTTTTTATAAAAATTAATATATTTAATGCACTTGTAAAAATTTATATACATTTTTCACATTTGTCAATACTTTTTATCCATTAAAAGTCACAACTCATTGGGTGGTGTTTAGCATTTTCCTTTAAATTTATATATAACCCGCTCATTTCGAAACTTGTTTAGTTTCTATTTCCGGAATTCATTTTAACTATAGTTTTCAAATGCAACATTAATACTTTAAAATAACAAGAAGACTATCTGAGGATCTATAATATTTGGTTTCTATTTTAAAAATAAGTTACATATTTTTTAATATTTTATTTTGAATAAATCAGTATCTATATAAAAGACTAATTAATTTGGAGAACAATATCCCCATTGACTAATAAATGGGTCAATTAAAACTGAAAAGAGTCACGTTGATACCCCTACGATCTTGCATGCACATTCCACTCGCTCACCCATATGGCCCACGTTTCCATTACCCATGTTTCCATTACACTGCACTCACTCACCCACATATCCATTACACTTTGTATGTACTCACTCACTCACGTATCCACCAACCCACGTGCGCTCACTCACCCACGTTATCCACCCACATTTCCCATTCTAGCCTCTTGTAATTGCATGGCCTATACATATAGTATTATAAATGAATGAAAGCAAATTACTTGGATTTCTTTCCCCCTCTCTCTAGCTTTGACTATTTTTTCTTCAATTTCTCTTTTCACCCAAATTAATCGTATCAATTGGTATCAGAACGCAATTCGTATCAATTTTTTGTTCAAATTCTTCACATTTGTCAATGCGGTGTTTAGCATTTTCCTTTAAATTTATGTAACTCCGCCCATTTCGAAACTTGTTTAGTTTTTATTTCCAGAATTATAGTTTCAAATGCAAAATTAATACTTTCAAATAACAAGAAAACAATCTGAGGTTCTATAATATTTGGTTTCTACTTTTAAAATAAGTTTATTTTTTAAATATTTTATTTTGGATAAATCAATATCTATCTCAAAGACTAATTAATTTGGAGACCAATTTCACCGACTAACAAATGGGTCAATTAAAGCTGAAAAGAGTCACGTATGGTATGGTCTCAATAATTGCTAGTAAGAAAATTTGAATATACAACCTTTGTTTGTTTGTTTGTTTAGTTTCCAAATTGTTCTTGGAAAATTCTCAAAGAAAAAACCTTATATTTAAAAAATGATTAGGCTATTAGTGAGAGGGAAAAAAAATGAAAACGAAAAAATAAGATGATCCAATCTAAAGGAAAAATGTTGAAAAATATTTTTTTTTAGTGAATATTTTTTTAATTAGATGATTTTTTTTATAATTTTTAGACTTTAACAAAAAAAATCACTAAAAATAAAAATAAAAAAACTAAAATAAATATCCAAAACGGGGCCACAGTCAAATAAACTTGCCAAAAAAACACCCCCACTCCAAATCGGACCACCATAATCAGTTGCGTCAGATGCATGTGGGTATACGGTTGGGTACAGTACCTCGTAATAATATGAGTCAGACTCTCGTCCTCAAGGGGACCACACAAATCAACCACGCGCATCCACATCGCACGTTACAATAATCGCCCCAGTGACTGCCCTTTACCATGCAAATGGGAGTGCAAATATCATAGTTATAAAAACCGAATCGAACCGGCACGGTTTAATTAATTTATCGAAAATGTATGTGAATCGGATTGAAACGGGTGAATCGGCCAGTTTTTTAAAAATACGGGAATGGGCCGGTATTTAGGGAACCGGCCGATTTAAAAAAAAGTTAACAAAATCAAAAATTACACAAAATTAAAAAATATTATTTTAAAAAAATGTCTTTTATGATTTTTGATGGAAACAAAAAATAAAAATCTTCAAATGAAAAGTCCAAGAGAGGGAAAAAAAATAATTGTTTATTATATAACTAGTATTAATCTTTAAAATGACTATTTATGAAAATCTATAAATAATGCAAGTTTCTCTATTTTTTATCTTTGGTATCTTCACGTGAGAATTTATTTATTATAATAAAATATATCGAGATACGTATTATCAAAAATAATTCAATGTAAAAAAATATAAACTAAATTAAAAAAAATAAAAATAAAACATAGAGGGTATAGGAAGAAGAAAGAAAAAAATAAAAAAATAAAAGGTCACACAAATAATAACATTATATCTTAATAATGCACATTATGATAAAGTTTTACGACGCGCGCGACGCATAATATAAATAACAATACGTAATAGCTTTAAAAATATTTAAAACTGGGATAAGGAAAAAAGCCTCTTAAATTTTTTTATAATTATATATTTTTAGTTTTTTTTATAAATATTGGTTATTTATATACTATGTTGAATATTGTATAAAAAAATAGTATCTTGTAATCTATTTATTAATTTTTAATAATTATTTTTATTTAATATATTTTATTATTTATTTATTATAAAACCGGTTGAACCCGTTGAACCACGGTTGAACCAGTAAACTATTGAACCGAAGTTTTGACCGGTTCAATGTTCGGTTCTGATAACAAATATATTTATGGGATTCGGATCCTCTGGGGAGAAATCCACTGTCAAGATCGTGTGGAGCTTTTAACATGGAGCTGCCAGCACATGTATGAAACAATCGGATGGCTGTAGGATAGCCACGCATGAGTTGAAAAGATGTTTATCTGGACGATGTCGTTTCGGAGAAAACCTACGTTGCGTTTCTACTTTCTAGTTAAAATGAAACAAACGGTGGTCTAACGGCTGATGTTAGCCGTTTATGGATGGAATTGAGGAAGTTCAAAATCCCTCTCGTAACCTCTGTTTATCCCGCTGCAACTCTCTCTCTAAAGAGGAGAGAGAGAGGAAGAGAGAAAACGGACAGAGCCCTAATTTCTGTAGAGAGTCAGAGAGAATTGAAACGATGACTCGTTTTGCCCGAAACGACACCGTCCAAATAAAACATCTTCTCAACTTGTGCGTGGCTATCCTATAGCCATCCGATTGTTTTATTAATGTGCTGGCAGCTCCGTGTTAAAAGCTCCACACGTATCTTGACCATGTTAAGACTCAGTTTGACTTTTTTATTTAATTTTTCTCCTAGATGATTTGTTTTTTTAACTTTAGTGATTTTTTTAAATGATCTGATCTAAATTTTTAATATTGTTTTCAGTTCATAATGAAGAGAGGGATGTGAAGATATAAATTTTTTTATTTAATTTGAGAAAAAAAATTATTAGATTTGTTTTTTTAATTTGAGAAAAAAATTCGGAGGGATTTGTCAAATCTGAACTATTTTTTTAATATTTTTATATGTTTTTCATCGAAGAGACCGAACAAATATAAAATTTTAATCAAAAGGTAAAATAAATAAATAAATATAAAAAAACAAAAATTAAAGCAGATAATTTTTTTTTAAAAAAACTGATGTCAAACTGAACATAATATTCACCAACTTTGTTAAGTCACACACTTCACAAACTACAATTATATTCACTAAAAATAATAACCACCTTCAATTTGGGGGTGGTTGGTAAGACCTTATCTATAAGTACAATCACTCTCTTATGGTTGATTCGCGAGTACTCTCCATTGGTGATGATGGAGTAATACTGTAAGGTTGTGTTTGAATGTCGGGAATCTTGAGGATGATTGAGAATGTTATTATTGGTTTTCATGATTTTACCATTTGAATATGGCAGGAATGAGAATATGACTCTCCATCTCCCATTCAAGTGGGAATATGATTTTCATACTGAATAGAAATGTAATTCCTTCACTCACTCCTCGTAATCCAAGATTATTGCCTCATCTAGCAAGTAAAAAAGAGAATGCGTCAAATTATTTTTCGATTATGCTTGCTACTAAATCTACCTCTATAAATGTAACATCACGTTATTATATTATAATTATATTATAAATTTAAATAATTTATTTTTTATTATAATAATAATAATTTTTTCTTACATTTTTTTATTTAATAATTTTTGAAATATTTTTTTATTTTGGGTCATTTTTTTATTTGTATTGATTAAAGAAGTCAGAAAAATTAATCTATTTTAATTTTTGAAATGATTAATTTTAGGGCAAATTTCACTAATCTCTCATTAGGTTTCTAACAAATACAACCAGCTTTCATATAGTTTTAAAAATAGTATTGACCTCCCTTATTTTCTAAACTAATGTCAACATTCCTCCTAAAATTGATTTTTATGCAAAAATAACAATATTATCATTTGATTTAGGGCTTTTAAAATTTATTCTCAATACACCAATTAAAATGAATAAAATTCTCTCTCATTTTTTTTAACAATAAAATAATAATATTTTTTTTTAAGTATATTTAGATTAAGAACACTCAAAACTAAAAATAAATAGATTAAATTCTAATTTTTGTTATTGATAAAAAAATATTTTTCAAGGACAATTTTATTAGGAGTACTTAAAAGGTACTCTTTTGATCTATTATTTTTAAAAAAAATTACTTATTTGATAAAAAATGAAAATAGAGTAATTTTCAAAGAATTTATATTAAGAGAGAAAAATTTAATATTTATTTATTTTAATGGATGCATTGAGATTTTTTTAAAGCCTTAAATTCAAGAGAATGTTTGTCATTTTTAAACAAAAAATAGCTATAGAGTGAATCTTGACATTAGTTTGAAAAGTAAGATAAGTTAGTATTATTTCTAAAACTATTTAATATTATTTCTGAAACTACGTGGGATATGATTGTATTTGTCAGAAACCTCAAAAGAGGTCAGCGAAATTTACCCTTAAATTTACAATCCATTTAGAATAAGTTTTTATTAGCAAACCCCCGTACTATGCACATGTCGAACTTAAAAAATAAAATTAATTATAATTATTTTTGTAAAATAATTAAGAATGTCAATTCTGGATTTTAGAAAGATTTTTATCTCCATGTATTTGCACTCTCTAATGCAAAGAAAGGTTGGATATTTTTTTTACAAAAAAAATTACATTTTTTTAATGCCCTTAATATATACTAGCAAAAAACCGTACTATGCCTAGATAAAAAATATAAAAATTATATTCAATAATTTAATATTCAAATGGTAGGGATAACAAAAGAAAAACAAATTATTTTTCGTGCATATATTAAAAAAATATCAATATTATGTTTAAAATAACTATTTTTAATGATATATTAATAGTATTTTTTTATATTATAAAAAAATTTAATAATGATGGTATGATATATTTTGTGAAATTTTTAATTGAACAAACTATATTAAAATATTATTAAGATGCTTTTAATCTGAAATAATAATTTATTTTATATTAATTTTTAAATAAAAGTCAAACAACTATCTTAAGATATCATTAACACAATTTTTCGTATAAGAAGAGTTTTAATTTTTGTGTGTGTGTGTGTGTTAAGG
>CM018900.1:19163391-19165891 GCA_009663005.1 Actinidia chinensis
TATGGGCCATTTAACGGCGTACTTAAAAAGTGACATACCGCTTTACGCCCAGTCATTCCGGATAGTATAAAAATTAAGACTTAACAAGTTCTATAAAATTTCTTAATAAATATAGGGTCTAAAATATAATTTTATATTCTGATTGTTAAAAACAAAGCAATGGATTTCTCTCATTTTCTCCTTTTACAATCTTTCTTCACTTTTTCGCCACCTCCTCTCTGTAAATCGAAGGAAAAAATCTTTAATTTTTGCAATATCACTTGCAAAATCGCGATCTACACGTTGAGGGCTGTCGTTTGCATACAAATAATTTTAAATTTGTCGAGTTTTGAATTTCTCTACAAACTGAGATTTTGGCTTTAAGAGGTAGGATTCCTGCTTAAGATATTTGATTTTTTAAAATTTTTAGTTAAATGCATGTTATAAATACCCTAGTTTTAGGGATTTGTGATGTTTTTACTTAACTTTGAGTAAAGAGGCTAATAATCATCTTTTGCTAGTGTATGGGTGGATTAAAGTTAATTTTGTTCTTAGAAAATAAATTTTAGTAGTTTGTACGAAATATATGATGAACATGTATGTTTTATTCGGATGCACACCAAGTATTTGATAAATGTTGAATATGAAAAATTGAACTATATTATTTGTTAATATCATACTTTCTTGTGGTCATTATTTGTGTTGCTTTGATAATTGAAGTTCCTATACTTTGCTTTTATGTTATAAACTAATTTTGTTGATTGTGAACTAAATTATGGGATAGACATAATAGTTGACTAGATTCCTTACCCAAAGTTTGATTGATTATTTGAGGATCGATTTCGTTTTTCGTTTAGGTTTTGTGGTTTCTACTTTTTAAGTCATAGCACATTAGCAAGAGTGTGTTCTAATTGAGAGATTATCGTCAGTAAACGTACGTAAACCCGCGTGGGGTGGATGACCATTATGTATTCGATTAGTAGCCCGAGAAATGTGATTTTGTGTTAAAAAAATATTAGTAAAAGTGTAATCTAATTAAGAAATCATTGTCGGTGAAAGTTCGTAAACTCGTGTGGTGTAGGGGGCTTGATTTTGACTTCGGCTAGCGGTTTCAAAGGGAGGCTTCCCTGGGGAGTGGTAGTGTCGGACATTGTGTGTTAAGTGAGACAAACTTGAGTTTGTTGTTCATTTTGAACTTGTTAGACATGATTTCTTTCCCTTGCCTAAAGTAATATTGCTTAAAATCATTAATTTTATTCCTATATGTGTATGTTCGCAAGGAAGTGGTGCATCCACTTAAAAATTTTTATTAGTGTATTTAGTTAACAATCTATTGAGTTTTGACTCATGTTGTCGTGTTAATATTTTTTTCATGTGACAATGCAAATTCTATGCCATAAGAATTTTAAATATACTTTTATTTTGCATCTACTTATTAGTGCACTCGTGAGCTTGATTCTGTTTTGAACATGTAAGCCCATGAGGCCACAATTTATGCTTTTAATTTTGTAAAATTTTAATTTTAATTTTTCATTAGCTAATTGGAATTGTAGTTAAAGTTTGGGCAACTTAATTATTTTGGAAGATCGTAATTCTTTTGAACGATGTCTTGTATATTATAGTTGCTATTATTATTCGTTATCATGTTATATTGAGATGGGTGTACCGTCAGTTTATTCAATTTATAGATTATTATTTTTAATGAACAAAGTTAAATCTAATTTGATTGGTTCAACATAAAAAAGCAAAAAAGCTTTCTTATAAAAGCTAAAAAAGCAACTTAAAAAGATTGTAGACAAAACCCTTTTTTTTTTTTGATTTTTGTTTTTGGGTTTAAATAGTAAACCCAAAAACGTTTGCGCACGAGGTCCATGGCTCCGGCTCCGGGGTTCAAATATCCGAACTTTGGGCCTAATTCATCAATAAGTTATGTAGAGGGACTGAAAAGAAATTACCCAAACACCACTCCCCCACTCCATACAAAACCAGTTCGCGTGCACATTTACAGACTTCCAAGTTCCACCTCCAATCCTCTCCCTCGCTTGCTGCTGCTCGTTTCGCCAAGGGGCTTCGCGGTGAATCACTGTAAGTATACATATATACATCTCTATATATACATGCATACATGCACTTGTGTTCAAGTATATACATTCAAGTTTAGAAACCGTATGAGAAGAAATCTTCTCATACGATTTGTAGTATATAGACATGTATATAAACAGAGACGGACCTATGAAGGGCCGAGCAGCCGCTGCCACTAGATTTAAAAAAAATAATAAAATAAAATAAAATTAAAATTAAAATATTAAAAAATATATTAAAAAAATCTTTTTTTAAAATCTTTTTTTAAATTTTTTTAAATTTTAAAAGAAATTTAAATTTTTTTAAAAAAATTTAAATTTAAAAAAATTAAATTAATTTTTAAAAAAAAAAAAATTTTCTGCCTCCACTGGATAAAATTCTAGGGTCCGTCACTGTATATAAAACGATTTGGTGTTAATCGGCATCTGATTTGAGGTTT
>CM018900.1:19170891-19173391 GCA_009663005.1 Actinidia chinensis
CCACAAAAATTCTAAGAAGCTAGCTCCATAAGAGATTCATTGGTAATGAAGTTTCAACCCACAAGAAGGTGGTTGATTTTATAATCCATTCCACCTTCTTTCAAGATTTTGCCAAAATTCAGCTTTCTAATTCTGCTTCCTTTTTTTGTTTTTAGTTATGGCCTAGATTCTAAGTCTAACATATAAACCAATCCCACAAAAAATACTACAGTAACACAAACGGATTGGACTACCAATAATAAGACCAAGATGTCAATCTAAACAGTAAAACAATTATAAATATGTGTGCATGTGGTAGGATATGAGTCATTTCATTGTATTGGTGATGGTTTGGTTAACATATAAGCGATACGTAAAAAAAATTGAAAGGGTCATGATGGGTATTATGTGTGCTCCTTACCGAAATAGAGAAGTGCAGTCGCGTCTCGCAGAGCGAGATAGAGTTGTGACCACTAGGTTGGCAGGAACGGAATGAATAGGGTGGAGGAATATACCCTGTTAGAGGCCCGAAAACCTGGGTTATTTAAGGGCATTGCTTTTGAATTACAAGAGAGCCTGCGGCTTCCTTTCATTTCTACTTCACTTTAAAAGCTATCTTTTTTTCTTTTTTTTTATACATACTAGATAAATATAGGGATATGTGTGGTTGTGATACTCGCATGAAAGGAAGACAGATGGGTGTCATTTCCACACCAAAAGGCCCTTAAAAATCGTCCACCTTCTTAACGGAATACGGACCGAAGGGTACATGAACTTGACTTGAAATGTGAGAGTTTGATTGACCAATTAAACGTGGAGGGAAAAGGGAATTTGGGTTTATCGTGTAAGTGTAACTACACCCAAATGATATATGGTTACAGACCTAAACTAGCAACACCAACATAAACCATATTTGTACCACAGGAGAACACTAATCGCTTCAATTTTAAACTGATCTTGCATAAACATAAATTCGTCCCTGAAACATGAATTCTAATTAACTGTTTCATTACATGCCATAAAAAATGAAGAACTACAGCAGGTTACCAAAATTTTGAAAATCCATCTGATAACCATCCTCGCATCAAGAAAAAAAAACACAGAGCATAAAAATTATCAGCTAATAGGTAAATTTTCATTCATTGGACATGATTATTATATTAGGAAATACATATAACGCTAAATCACACGGATTTCACTACCCTCTAGAGCTGCATAGAAGTAGACAAGACAAGGCAAAAAAATGATAACACTTACAATGCAAATCTACACATACCGTATAGGTGAAGCACCATCTCCAGGAAAATATAAACCGCCAGAAACGGAATTTATACTCATAGAAAAAAACAATATAACAAAGCCCCCCAAATTTGCAATAACCTTCATCAAAAAATAAAACTGATATTAGTATAATCATTTATTCTTATTACTTTCTTGTCATGTCCGAATGACTAAATGCTTCCATCCAGAATAGAACGGACTGAAAGAATTCCACAGAACGTATATAGTTTCCTCCCGAGGAAAAATAAAAATCATACCATTAAATGAGACTGTCTAAGAAGAGACCTCAAGCTCTCCCTTGATAGTCGTGGAGAGGAAGATTGAGTAGGTGATGATGCAATCCAGAGTGTGCTCAATGTTACTCAAGTAAAAACATTTGGCCTAGTTCAAATATTCAAAATTTTAAAAAGATATTCACTAGGAAAAGAAAAAGGGAAAAAATAAGAAAAAACGTGGTTCCATTGTAATACCGACATTCACAACCAGTACCTCACCTATAATGGACTCAATATATAGATGCCAAAAAGAAAACACAAATGACAGAGAGAGACACTTTACGAGTCGATTGTGTCTCCCCTCCCTAATCCTGGTACTATGAAGAGACCAAATATGATTTCAAGTGTTTCAATTGTAAGGTCCCCAGTAAATGGCAACTTGAACTGCGGCAGAAAAGCTTTTAATAAGTCACTTCATTAAAATCCAAATTAGTCCCCTTTCGTACCACCATTGTCATATTTGCAGATTGTAGATAGGCGACTACGAAGGTGGTGCCAACTCCAAAAGACTATCAACAAGACTCTCTTGTACCCATTTCCTAATATACTTTGTCATATTACAAAAAGACCTATTCATTGAGCAATCACATGTCAAAAAAAATAGATATAACAAAATTTTAAATCCCATGACAGGTATATTAGGCTAACAAAACAATTCACCACCACATTTTCCATAATGCCCTCTTAATCTCTTCCCCTCATGGATGATGACGTTTTGTGTCATGCTGAAGAACAAAATATTCCTCTTCAACTCCGACTTCAAACTCGACCAAGGCCAGCCATGGTCTTTAATGATTATGCAATAACATGTATTTCACAACTTCATTCTAACCACTGCTTTGATCATCATTCGAAGATATGTTCGCTCTAATGAGGCCTCCCCTGTTTTGCGCTCGCTTTAAAATATGTACTTGAGCAAAATGCTCGATCTCAAAATATTTAGAGAAGATGTTTAAAAACAATTA
>CM018900.1:19213391-19215891 GCA_009663005.1 Actinidia chinensis
TGATGAAAGGAGGTTTTCTGGTCCGAATCGTGACGGCGTTCTATCATTGCAAGTGATGGCGATTGAATTAGTGAAATGCTAAAGGATAAAAAAAGGAGCGAATCTTATTATCTTATTAGCAGTCGTAGATATGAAAATGATAGGATTAGACCAAGATTGTGTGTGGAAAAAAATTTGGAAGAGTGGATGTATTTAACTGTTTTATAATACTTTAAATGTCACAACCACGTTATTTTTATGTAATCTTTTAAATAAATATTTTATAAGAATAACATATTTTTATAAAACGGCTATGCTGTCACTTATTGAGCAGTGATTTATAAATATTTTTTTGTCAAGAATCACCGTCCAGTAACCACTGCCACATGTGCTGATTCAAAATTTTGTTTATTTTATAGATTTTTGAACATAAAAAAAGTATCCCATTCTTATTCTATTAATTATGTTCATTTTTTTATTTATAAAATGATAATATTATTTTTATTTCTATGAAGCTTTGTGGTAGGGACAATGGATGAGAAAAACAATATTAGTAATGCTATCAATGACAAATTTTAGACGTGAGAAGGCAAACGATAATGTAAATAAGATCATAAGATCGCGGAGTATCATAATATAAAATAACGTTTAAAAAAGATAACGAAAGTAATACGTATTCTCATAGACTCGGAATAAAAAATCACGTGTCTCATAAATTAGTATAAAAGTAAAGCTAATTCAACGACTTTGAATTACAATGTAATAACTTTTAAATTAGTATGTAATAACTTGTTTTTTCAATGTTAGATCAAAATATTATTTTTTATGATTACTTTTAAGGAACATAATTTGATAACGTAATTTTTTTTGATCTAAATCAAAAAAAAAAAAAAAAAATTACTGAAGAACATAAACTATAATTTTAGTTGATAAATTTGATAAACGAGTTATGTTTTTCCTTTTTAGTCTTTTTTTTATTACAATTTTGGAATTTTTTTATATTTAAATTTTTTATTATTAAGATAAATTTTAAAAATATAAAATCTTGATTAAACACTAAATTATTTTTACTAAAATCAAAAAAACTTTCAAACCACAACAACTAAATTACCTCAAAAGTCAGCTAATCTAGCTAGCTCAAACTGAGTAAGAGCATCTCTAATTCACTCCCCATTTATGCTCTTTATGGGGAGTCTAAACCCCAAAAAATGATTTTACACCTTCACAGTTCATGTCCCTATTTTGATTTTTGTAAATTGAAATTGAACTTTAAATTATGCGAATCGTTTCAAAAAAAAAATTTAAATAATTTTTTTTAATTGAGTGTTGATAAAATATAAATGCTATTGGAGTGACTAAAAAATATAAGATATTAAAAGTAAAGTGTAAAATTCATTTTATTCTCTTATATCATTTAAATCTATCATAAAAGTGAGCTAAACCAGCATCCTATTTACTATAACTATTCTATATTAGTCCTGATTTGCGAGTAAATATTGAATGCAACGATTATATAACGTGTCTTTGAAGACGTACTATAACCAATCAATAATAAACTTACAAATAGAATGACGATCCTAAGTAGTGAATGTAACTATTTCTTTTAAAAAGTGAACAACCACCATGTCAATTTACAAATATGACAGTTTGTAATTAAATTATGATACCACAGGACAACGATAATGTGGTAGATGTTGTAATAAAAATTTTCCTCTAGTTTACATCACCTTTTCGTACTAGTTTTTATTTATTTTTGCTTTATTACTAGAATTATCTTTATTCTTAATAAAAAGAAACTGAAAACCTCATTTGTTTTATGCTTCCTACTTTGCATAAACCAAAGTACTTTGCATAAACCAAAGTGGCATAAAATGGACAACTTCCTAAGCTGTTTTGTGAGGAATCAGTTGATTTTATCAATCCTAATTAAATGAAGACTGACAGATGAGTTTAACTTTGTCTGGATTAAAACTTTTTTAATTTGTTACCATTAAAAATGTAGAGTTTAATTTGTTATCGAGATAAAACTTTATTTTTATTTTTGTAAGTTGCCTTTTTTTCCCATACCATTACTTAAAAAGTGAAAAAGAGAAAAGGAGAATTACGTAAAAAAATTTAAATTTTGACTTTATAAAAAAATTAAACTTTGTAATTTTAATTATAACAAATAAAATCTTGTATTTTTAATTTTGTTACAATTTAAACTATCCGTTAGTCTCTATCTACTTAGGATTAACGAAATCAACCAGTTTCAATCCAAAATACATTAAAACCACGTTGTATGAGTTTTTTTTTAAAATCCCTAATCGAACAATTCTCATTTTAAAATGGAATAGAAAATATTTTTTAAATAAATATAAATTTAAAAATTTCTAATTTATCTTGTTAATTAGTTCGATTAAGGCTTTAAAACTGAGATAGCGTTATACAAAGTCATTTTCATGTATTTTAGGTGGGAACTAGTTGATTTCATTAGTTTTAAGTAAACGGATATTAATTAATGATTTAAATTATTACTAAA
>CM018900.1:19230891-19235891 GCA_009663005.1 Actinidia chinensis
ACAAATTAAAGAATCTAAGTATTGTATTTATATTAAAGAGACTTAATTTGTATTGAGATGTTATGCCATGAGTGCTTTAACAATGGGATGAGACCGTGGTTTCAGTATATTTGGACCTAGAATTAATTGCTTCTACTAACCTTAGGCGGACATAGGTTAATAAATGAGTTAAATTGTTATTGGACTAAAACTACATAATTTAATTTGTTATAATTAAATTATAAAATTTAATTTATACCTATGTTCAAATCCTAAATTTTTTTAAAGTAATTTTCACAAAAATACCACTTATGAAAGAGAAATAGTGAAATTGCTAAATTTGGTCAAAACAATTCTTTGGTGGGTCTTAGAATCTTAGACGGTGACGGGGGGTAGTTAGGGACGAGGAGACAACTAAAGGGACCTCCTAGGTTTCTTTATGAACACTGCGCAAGTCCGTGAACTGGCAGTTCTCTCCACTGGCTCGTGTCATTCTTTTAAAAAGGTTAGCTGGATTTCATCTGTCTCTCTCTCTCTCTCTCTCTCTGTATTTATAATCTACCCATCTATCTATACGTGTACACGTGGAGAGGACTGCCAGTTCACGGACTTGCGCAGTGTTCATAAAATAAGTAAATTACTACGCTCCCCGCTCTGATGACGCCCCTCCCCTTGTACCTCTCTTGTCTCCTTGCTCTTTTACCCTTACGGGCCGTTTGGTTGGCGGATATGGGAGGGGGATAAATTTTGGAGGGGATAAATTTTAATTTTGTTTGGATACTTTTAGAATGGTGAATAAGGGTGGGGATTAAGAAGAAACATATATAGAGAGAAACAAAATATAAAAATATTTGATATTAAAAAAATATATTTGTTCTATATATATAATATATAAATAAAAATATTATATTTGTTCTCTTATATATTTTTTTCTTATCCCTCCCCCCCTTATCCACCCGAATAAATTTAGTTAGGGTCTAGGGCCACCAAAATTATCGCTTTTATCCACCTGCTGGGGGAAAAAAATTATCCAGGGGCACAAATTATCCGCCTCCTATCGCCACAGCCAAAAAGACGTGGGGAAAAATTATCGGGAGAAAAAAAAGTTATCCCAAACCTTATCCACCAGCCAAACGGCCCCTTTACCCCTCCCATATAAATTATTTTTCACCCTTCTCCCCCAACCAAATTAACCCTTAATTTATTTATTTTTCAGTTTTTTTTTTCAGTTAACTTTTTTTTTTGTCAGCTGCATTTCCCCCAATAAATCCCTTATTTTTATGTAATTTTATTTTATTAATTTTATTTATTAGTTTTGTTTATTTTTTAATCAATTTTGTTTATTATTTTTTTAAATCAATTTTTTTTGTTTAATCTGAACCTTTCCCTTCCCTTTTAAAGTCCTCAAACCCTTGGCACAGGTCAGGAATCTCCCCCTCCTTTAAAGAACAGTGTCATTGTTGTACAACGTAATAGGTGCCACCAATGCGCACCGAAACAGGGAATTTGGAGGTTAAATGATAAAATTTGATTTTATGCTCTTTTTTTTGTGTATTATTACATGTTCTCCTTTCCGTGAACATGGTTTTAAATCAATATTTTTGATCCATATTTTTACATTTTGTAACTTTTCATAAATAATGACTCTCAAATCTATAATTAACAAAAAAATAAACAAAAGATTACAATTATAAAAAATGATTAAAAAACAAAAACTAATGAAAACAAAGAACAAAACTAAAAAAAAAATAAAAATAGTTTAGCTGTTCCTTGCCCGTAACATGGGCAACATGCTACGTGCCCTTCACAAATATATTTCACAGTTGAAATCTATTTAAATTAATTTGATAGCTGTAATTTTATCTAAAATTGTTATTTTTCTCTTAGATATATCACTTCTTTTTTTCTCAAATGTGTATAGATTTTTATTTAATGGATAAAAATCTTTAAAACTGGACATATATTTTACTTATTAGATCATTTTTTAGTGGAATTCACAAAAAAAAATTAAAATACGTATTATTTTTTTCTCATTTCTCCTAAACTATCAACACTTTTTTAAAATTATTATACTATCTAATTTGTTCTCTATTTTTTAGTAATATATATTTTCGTATATGTAAATGTAATACATCTTTTATCTGATTTTTATATCTTATCTATTTCTTAGGTTGTAAAATTATAACGAATATACCTAATAAGTATTTTTTTTTACGTAGTGTCTATGGGCATAAACAATTACTAGTACTATAAACGTGAATTGTTTATATGCATTTTAGCAACTGAGCATGAAATACAGACATAAATTTCGTACAGAATGATATATTGGATAAATGGATAAAATCAGATGGTCTATTAAACATGTGTATTGGAGACTCTAATTGTCTTATTTTATCTATATCATGACAGTGAAAAACGTATGAATATCAGAGGTATTACAATAGTATTACATATCAATAGGCTAAGTTAGATTGAAGTACCCTTGCTTCCAAGTCTTATCTAAACTCTGTTGGATTATTATTATTATGTTTTTACTTCCAAACTCGTCCTATCTTATTGAAACTCTCCCAATCTGGTTCTGGATGAGTGGGATCCATTAGAGTTGAATTTAAATTTTTTTTATTTGTAATGCCTAAATTGCACAGTAGAACCTTAGCCGTAATAACTAACTCGCTTCTATTTTCAAAGTCATCCAATTTGAAAGACTCAAATACTTGATTTGGACAAAGTTATATTCCTAGTGTTAAATCTTTTGACGAGAAAATAGTATAATTTTTTTTTTCAAGCTCGAATCCTATTGAATTGTGGGTTTTATTTATTTTATTTTTATTTGACCATAAGTAGTTCTATCAGTGACGAACGCAGAATTCTCGTTTAGGGGGGCGAACTATACATTTTAATGAATCTTTCGGTAAAAATTTTTAGGGGGGTCAATTGTGTATAACCAATAGCAAAATAGTTAAAACTAAAATAAATATTAAAAAGTATAAAAAAAACAATTTTTTTGGGGGGGTTTCACATTTTTTTGGGGGCCATGGCCCCACCTGCCCCGGGACAGCCACCGAGTCCTATCATATAATTTTTCTTTTTAAAATTTACAATGAGCTCCCATGAGATTTATATTTAATACAAATTTTCACTCATCTTGTAGAAACTACACTAACCTCTCTTGAGATTTAAAGTTATATAATAATTTTTCTCTATTTGGATGATGTGAGCAATAAAATTTTGTTAAAATCTAACTTTAACCCCCTTTCTCTCCCTCCCTCTCCTCTCTTGTCCTCTCTTCTAATTGGCATCCACCACCACCACCACCACATCTCCAATTCCTACTCCCACTCATTCTCATCAGTCATCACCATTGCTAACCTCCCATAAAAATCACCTCTCCTCTCTCTTTCTCATCAACCATCACCAACCAATCTCTCACAACTATTATACAACTATCCTTATTACCATTACCATAAATCTCCATATCTCTCTATGTATATGTAAGTATATACATATTAACAACCCTCAAATCAACAACTCCAAAACCTAAATTTGAGCATTTCTTTGGTGGTGGATGATATAGGAAAATCGAACCAAATTTGAAGTTTTCTATTGGGTAATTTTTGGAATATCAAACTCAATTTGGAACTTTTTTTAGGATATTTTGAGAAAAATCAAACTCAAATTGATGCTTTCTTAGCTCTTTTTTTTGTGTATTTTGGAAAAATTAAACATAATTTGAAATTTTCTTTTCTATAATTTTAAAAAAACTAAATCCAAATTAAAAAAAATTAAATCTGGTTTGATTTGTATGTGTATGTGTGAGAGAAAGAGAAAGAGAAATGCTCTATTTTTTTTTGGTGTGTGCGTGAGGTAGAGCTTTTTTTGCCCAAAGGATAACCACTTGGTCCATTTAACACAAGGGTATTTAAGTAATTTACGTTAATACATCTAGAAAACCAACTTTGACAAGTGAAGTCAGTGTAATTTCTCAAACATAAGAATTTGTATTAAAAGCAAACCTTAGGGTTTCTTTTTTTGGGCATTTGTGAATGTTTAAATTTTTGGTCGATGCGTGTTGGATGTTAATAAAAGAGTGGGAAAATATCATTTTAGTGAAGGATTAAAAAATATATGTAAGTTAGTAAAACGCTGTACTTAATTTAAAAAAAAGTGAGAAAAGTAATGTTTATTTCAAAACCATAGAATCTTGTCTATTGGGGACCATTGCCTCCATATCTAACCTAACTGCGTCCACCACAGCCATGGATAGCAAACTCTTTCACTACTAACTTATGCCTTCCCTGTCACGACTTGACCCGTTATACATTGGGTCCCACCAATAATACAGGTGCCATGTGACCGGCCAGTGAAATCCCATCTTACTAAGGCCTTTCTAACTAATTCGGTTTAGAGATTTACTACCATCATTCAACATACATTGCTTGAATGAAATACATGCGGAATTAATCCAAATAAAACAAAGCTGACGTGTCAATATATACACTATCGTCATGATTTTGATACAAAAATCAACCCGGTCTGGCCACAAACCTACACACACAACCGTCACTACTACTGGATCGAACAGAGGAGAAAGTTCAACTATACAAGTTCCAACTATACATGGTTCAAAACATAAAAGTTCATATATATCACACAGTACAACCGGACTATCAAAAACTCACGTACACTAGGGTCACCTGCCCTCATTGCGTTCCTCCCTCATTTCATCACCCTGAATGAGTTACGTTCCATAACGTCTTAAGCACTAGGCTAGTGTGAGTCAGGTTTATTCACATACATCCCCTAAATATATGAAAACAGGTTCATTTAAAAACATATAAAATAAACTATTTTTTTGTCAATCCCAATTGGCTCAACTAGGCCATCCCATTGACTTCATCAAAATACAAAGAAAATCAAATCCCTCCACGGGACCTCATGGCTCAGTACACCAATAATACATCAAATTTTACATTCATTACGATTGACAATTTGCGACAACCCACCTAACCGTTCAACGATAC
>CM018900.1:19250891-19253391 GCA_009663005.1 Actinidia chinensis
TCTCATTTTGATCGTAAACGATTAATGAAGCAAAGAGTTGATAGATTAGATATGCATAATAGATGAAGAGAGGTGGGGTATTTGTACTTGATAATATTTTAGAAAGTGGTGGGACTTGGATTTTTCTTGTTCACCTTTGATGGAAATAATTTTGTTTGTAGAATGGCTGGGGTTGACGATGGATTTAGGAAATTGAATGGGTCACAAATGAAGAATTAAAGACGAGGACTTAGTTTTTACTTTTGAAACATTTATTTTAATTTTTTTTTCAACCTTCATGAACATGCATTCATGTAATTTCGTGAAGATGATGGTAGCATGCAATATGGGCTCGTGAATATTGAAAATGGAAGCAATTTCACATGATACCTCTATGTGCCTAAATTAGACCCTCTCTGATCTCTCT
Organism: Actinidia chinensis; assembly: GCA_009663005.1. Taxonomy (NCBI): domain Eukaryota; kingdom Viridiplantae; phylum Streptophyta; class Magnoliopsida; order Ericales; family Actinidiaceae; genus Actinidia; species Actinidia chinensis. Next base: position 19,251,298 of record CM018900.1, read on the forward strand.
TAAAAATTCGATGCAACGGTAATATATATATCATGTTATCAATGACACATAGTATCACTATCTAATAATAAAATATTTATGAATAAGGGATGAAAAACTTTGCTACTTAAATGTAATCTCTAATTTTGAAAATTATCTATTATGCTTACATGGCATATTGATATGATATTACATCAAATTATGCCCAAATTTTGCCACTTCGAATAGAATTTCACAGCGTGGGTCAAATTATTAAACTAATATTATTTTAAATTCATTCAATTTGAATGATTTAAATGTTTTTTTCTCGTATTTGAGAGATTTAAAGTTCGAATTTTAAGGGTAGACCAATGGTAAAACTTCATTTTTCACTTTTCTTGGAAGTTACGTTTGCTCTTAGACTGGATAATTACCAATATATGTAAGGATAATCAACTACATATACCCGAGACATTAGTCAAGGCTTCGTCTACAAAAAAATAATAATAAATAAATATTTTTCTTAACAAAATTATTTTCACAAACTTAAATATTTTGACTGCAAAACGTAGAATATAGCTTTTTTTGGGTTAAATAAACAATTAAATAGGAGAAAATCCGCAAAAGCATGGAGTATATTCCAGCAAACAAGCAAGACGAAAGAAAACAAAAACAAAGCCTAAAAAAAATTATACAACTCAAATTACTAGTAGCAACCTAAATGAAGAAACACATGTAAAGTTTATTTTAGGGTGAAATACACTGATCACCCCTAAGGTTTTGAATTAATACATAAAGCACCTTTAATGTTTGAGAAATGACAGTGAACTCCCCTGAGATTTGAAACTTATAACAGATTCTTCACATTTTACACTAATCACCCTTGAGGTTCCGGATTAATACACAAGCACCCTTGACGTTAATCGTCCGTTAACAAGATTGATTGCTCATCCATGGCGTCTGACTAATAGTGGTTGGAATACCATATATGACTTTCTTTTTGACAAAGTTACTTACTATATATTTCACAAAGATGTTGATTGAATGACTAAAAATTAATAGTATATATAGTAATTTTGTCACTATTCAGCTGACGTCATGCATGGAGGCAGTCAATCTTGCTAACGGACTGAAGTCAATGGTGACTTGTGTATTTATCCGAAAACTCAGGGGTAATTAGTTTGCATGGAGGCGAGTCAATTTGCTAACGGACTGAAGTACAATGGTGATTGGTATTTATCCGAAAACTAGGGGGTAATTAGTTGTAAAAAATAGGGAGGAATTGTTAAAGTTTTAACTTCAGGAGAGGTTACTGTTCATTTCTCAAATGTCAGGGGGGGGGGTTGTGGGGTATTAAATAGAATCTCAGGGGTGGTAGGTATTAAACAATTTATTTTAGGGGCTATATTTTATTTTATATTATTTATTTTTTTTCCAAGATATTTGGGTCTATGAATGTTTGGCTCGCAGGAGTTTAATTTATGCGTGTCCGGTTCACGCGACAGTATGAAAGACGTGGAATTCAATTCCGCGGTGTGATTCTCACTCCGTCATGTTTTAAGTCAAAGTTACTGCTCCTAAGAACAAGGCTCCGTTGGAATAGTTATTTAAAATTTTTTTATTAAAAAAAGAAAATTCAACACCAAAACTAGCAGAAAGCTAAGCGTTCGTAAAGTCATTATTTTTGGTGGTTTTTATTCGGAGTTCAACACCCACGTTATAATTTGAAATTGTTTACTTCGGCCCAGAATGCAAAAAAAATTTAAATCAAATTGGGTCGCCCGCCCCCCATGTTATGATTTGAAAAAGATATTATAAGAGAAGATATGATTATGGTGGCTATCGATTCCCGAGTTATGCAACAAATCAGATTGATCGCTATCAACTAGTCATATGATTAGAGTTATATTTATTTTTTTAAAAAAATTAAACATGGATAACTCTTAAACAAGCGTGATCGGGATCGTCTGTTATTATCCCATAATTTTAGAATAAACTTTATGTATGAAAATTTAATGGCTTATTGGCTTTTAACTTTGTACAATTATCTGCCTCAAGAAATTTTTTATTTATATAGAAAATATAAATAAAAATGTTTTTTTTTTAAATTTTGGACTATTGAATTTATATAAAATG
>CM018900.1:19273391-19278391 GCA_009663005.1 Actinidia chinensis
TCCAAATCAAAGATCCAACAGCTAGGGTTAAATTAGAAAGGCTATTTTAGAGCATTAAATGCTACAAAATTTCAATCAAGCATGCGCTATAAATCAAATTTCTTTAAGGGTTGGTTTGGGAGGTATGGAAGTGTTCAAAACTTGTGATACATTGCTTTTACATTTAATACTTTCAATCAATTTGCTTCATTTTTTGTGAGATTATTTCGTATAAACAATCATAAGAGAGTTATATACTCTGAGAAAAGAGAGTTTCATGTATTCATTGTTCAAATCTAGAGTGGTGAGATTTCAAGTTACTTCATTTATTGTACACCTATTGAATTGAAAAGATTATGGTAAGTGATTGTGAGATTCCAAGAGTGGAAGACTCTTGAAGACTAGAAGAGTTATAGTGATTGTAACGATTGACAAGAACCCAAAAGCTTGTTAACGATAGTGATATCCCAAGGAGGTCTTGGAGAAGTGGGTGTAGGTATATATTTTCCGAACCACTATAAATTATTTGCACTCTCTTCTCTTTATTACTTATATACAATTGAGTAGAAGTATTTATTAAATGTTATATTGACCATTAAGGGCTGCAAAACCTATTTCACCCCCTCATAATTTGCTTTCTAGATAATAATTGGTATCAGAGCAGGACTCTATATTCAGATTTAACGATCTAAGAGTAAAAGATATATGGCCAATATTATAGAAACACACATGACCAAAAGTCAATCCATTACTAGACCACCATATTTTTTCGATAGCAATTATAATTATTGGAAGGCTAGAATAAGAATTTATATTCAAGCTAATGATTATGCATGCTGAGACATTATAGAAAATGGGCCATTATACCACAAAATGAATGGACACCTTTAGATATAAAGGATGTACAAAATAATATTAAAATTATACATACATTATATTGTGCATTAGATGTAAACGAATTTAATTGAATCTCCGGTTGTGAAACGGCTAAGGAGATTTGAAGTTACCCATGAGGGAACTAGTCAAGTTAAGAAATCTAAGATAAGTATACTAGTTCATAAATATGAACTATTTAAAATAGAAATAAAAAAAATCTGATATGTTTATAATTTTCACTGATATAATTAATGGTCTAAAATCTCTTGAAAAAATTTATACTAATGTGAAAATAGTAAGAAAGATTCTCAGGGATTTACCAAGAAGTTGGGCTCCAAAAGTGACCACCATTGAAGAGGTGAATGATCTCACTGTTAGCTAGAAAGCAAATTATGAGGGAGTGAAATAGGTTTGCTACTCTTAATAACCAATTAAAAATTATTAATTAATCTAATATGCACTTCTACTCAAATATACATAAGAGCAATAAAGAGAAGAGAGAAGAATGTGCAAACTATTTACAGTAGTTCGAAAAATCCGTGCCTACGTCCACTTCTCCAATACCTCCTTGGGATTTCACTATATTCAACAAGCTTGCGGATGTTTGCCAAACCTTTTACACACTAGATTCCCTCTAATTTTCAAGAGTCTTTTACTCTTGGATCTCTTATAATCACTCAATGTGATTCTCATAATAGGTTACAATGAATGAAGAATTTTATTGCTCACCAACTGTAGATCGAATAATAAATAATATGAAAGCTCTCCTTTTCTAGAGTGATATAAATTCTATTGGTTTTGATCTCAATTAAAAACTCATAGTGATTGCTCAAATATTGAAGTATTGAATGCTAGCAAGAATACAAGTTGTAGTACTTCATACTCTCCTAACAACCCCAATGGTTAATTTTTATATATCAAAAGAAGAATAGAGACGTTGCATCATTAAATTCACTTATTTAATCCCAGTCGTTGGAACTGTGATTTTGACGTGCTAGATTGAAAATTCAAAACTTCGGTCATGAACTTCGGCCGTCAATGGCTTGAATTTCCAGTAGCTTCAATTTTGCATCAACTAAGGATTTTATAAATTCGATCATCCCCAATTTGAACTGCGATCAACCGAACTTTAACTTTCGATCATATTTTCATTGAATTTTCAGAGACTAAGGTAATTGCTATGTTATTGCTCTATTTTGTTCTGGACTTTGGCTGTCCCTCCTAAGTTCGGTTGTGCTCCTAGGAACTTTAGCTCTAAACTTCGGTAGTGGACTTACACTTTCGGTCGATCAAAGTTTAACTTCGGTCATCGTACAGAAACTGATTTCCATAGTTGCTTCTTTTTGTGTCATGCTTCGGCTATGCTCTTCAGAGTTTGGATTTCAAGTTCGGTCGGCTGAACTTTTGGCTGCAAGCAAATTTTGCTTGTTTCAGTTAATAGTTTATGCCGTTGACTACCCAATTTTTGTTTAAATATTGAACTAATACTTCTAACCTCTTTGTGTACACAATAACAACAAATTTGACTTGTGAAAAGTTTTAAATCTCTTTTTAAGCATATGCAAGTCCATTTTTAAGTCCATTTTTGAGACTTCTGTTGATTTTAAAGACTTTCAACAAAAGTTTAGTCTTGACTTTATTTTAAACAATTGTAATCATCAAAATTAAAATTTTTATTTCAACACTCACTAAAATGGGACTTGATGAATTACTCGGATCTCTCATGACTCATGAGATCACATTGAGAAGCAATGAACAGATTGATGAGAGCAAAAAGAAAAGAAAAATTGCCTTCAAGACTTCCTCATCACAATTAAATGATGCCATACCCAATGATAAAAAAAGTGATGAGGAAATGATCTTTTTTATAAGATATTTCAATAAAATGTTCAAAAGGGGTCAATTTCCTCTGAGACAAGGAAGAAGGAATTTTGGTAGATAAGAGGAGCCGAAGAAGGAGCCTATCATTTGCTTTGAATGCAAGAAATCGGTACACATAAAAATTGATTGTCCAAACTTAAGAAAAGAGAAGATGAGCTCCAAAGAAAAATTCAAAAAATTCAAAAAGGGCATTTACGGCTTGGGGAGAAAGCGACGCTGATACATCCGATGATGAGTCAAGTGATCAAGAAGTGGCAAACTTATGTCTTGTCGCTCAAGAAGATGATACAAATGAGGTACATCTCAAATCTAACTCCTTCAATGATTATAATGACTTATATGAGGAGTCATTAAAAATGGTAAACAAAAATTACATGCTAAATGTGAGACCCTAAACCATAAATCTCATAATTAGTTTAGTTTCATGCATATATATATAAGGTGATTCTGTTAATTAGTGTAGTTTAATGAGGTGAATCATGCGCGTTATATGTGTGGGAGTGTGTGGGGGGATATAAATGTTATTATTTAAAAATTATAGGGTGAAAACATGAATATTTAACCTAGTGTGAGGTTTAATTGAAAGATTCAAAACTTTTGAGATAAAATTAACGAAGACATAGAAAAGTTAAGAGGAGATAATGGGAATTTATTTAAAGTTAGAGGGAAAAAGTGTGATTTTGGCAAAAAAATTGGATGACTCAGGGACACACGTGCCTTGTCCTATGTAGTTTGTAACTATGTGTACACGTGTGTGTGTGTATATATATAGATATGTAAATATATAGATATGCAAATTAATCTATGGCGAATTTGAAATTGAAACTCAAGGGGGGAAGGCTTCTGGTAATGGGCTGCACAGGCGAAAATAATTAGGTGGTCAAGCCCATAAAGTTTATCATACAAACAAAACAAAAAAATTAAGGGTACAATTGGTCACTCGGATGAGTTTTGCGTGTGTAATAGTATTTTATGTTTTAAGTATTCTAAATCCAATTATAGGGTTTTTTTCAGTTTAGCCTAAGTCAAAAGTTCAAATGAGTTATATAAATGTAATCGGATAGTGTCTAAGCGCGTTTAGTGACAGTCAACGGTAATATGTCCACCCCCCCCCCCCCCCCCCCCTCCCCCCCCCCCCCCCCCCCCCCCCCCCCCCCTCCCATTGCTTAAAATTTTAATAGGGTGTAAACTACTATCTTTAATGAGAATTCATCAGAATAAAATTATAAATTTATGGGCTTTGAGTTGTATGCATCAATTACATCATATTGAGGCCTTGTGTAAGGAACTGAGAGGAGTTATAAGGAGGGAATGTGAGGTGTGTGTAGACAATGCATATGTTGAATGTACCATTAGTAGAATTTATACATGTGATTGAAACAAAAAAATTGATAAATTGTGACTAACAGAGTAGGGAAGGAGAAGGGCCTTCAAAGGCAACCCAGGAAGTGATTTGACTGCGGTGTTTGTGCAGTGACAAGTTGAGAAAATAAAATATCGATAATCTTATTCATATTGAATTGATTGCTTTTATATAATGGTGATGATGGATAATTAGAGAGATTATGGTGATCCATATGAGGTGATGTGGACAATGGCATATCATTTATTTTGTGGGCTGAATTGCAATGGAGAAAGTTAGCCACGGTGGTTAACTAGGAATGTTTCATAGGGCATTCCTTGATAACGAGCCATCAAATAGTGGCCAACGTTATCTAAAACTTTCGTGCACACATGTGGGTGATGCATTTCTGGATTAATGCCCTCTATTTTTGGATATTTATGGTGGATGTTTATGTACTATCATTCTTTATGAGTTTGATTATCTATTGTGAGCAGTGATTATTTAGCTCACACCCACACAGACTTTTCTGGCAAGTGAGGAGATGTGGATAGCTGACTGGTTCACTGTAATCATGATCCTAGATATGGAGATTTTTCTGGTTGTGGTTGCTCGTCATTGGCAGAATTTGAGACAATTCTTGCCTATAAATAGTTTTATCTAGTTTTGAGTTGGTTGTGTAAATATTTATGTTCTCACAGAGAGTTTGTTTATATTCTGTTTAAGACATGTATAAATATTTATCTGGTGGTGGTTGATATTAGTAGCGAACAAGTGTATATGTAGTTTTTATCTTACGAAGTTTGGTTCTCATTTTCAGAGCATGAGAAATGTTAGCTTTATGCATGTGACTATGTGTTGAGTAACAGGAGTTATTCGCAGGCACGATGTCCTCTGCGATCATATGCCACTTAATTAACAT
>CM018900.1:19295891-19300891 GCA_009663005.1 Actinidia chinensis
TGCAACAACAACTAAAAAATGAACAGTTTGGATTGTTAAATTACAAATTTATTTAGCGAAGAAATAAGACTCTTTACGATAAAGTTGAGGTCATCAAAGAATTTGTAGACCTCAAAATTTCACTTTAGTCCAGGTAGTTTTAGAAATTTTAGAACTTTTAATTACTGCAAATTCAACTAGAAAAACGTCTTCAAAAATTACATGGCGGATTCACATACTACCACTTAAAAGAATACTCGTGATGTAGAACAGACAGCTCAAGCTTTTCTTGAGCAACGAGATCGTAGTAAACCCCATAGGAAAGTAGGAAAGTAGGAAAGGATAGTAGGAATCATGGGCACCGACGACAGAATTGCGTGATACTTGGTGGTCTGAATAGAATCGTCGAGAGAATCAAAACTCATGCCCTTTTGGCCATGAGCCCCACCGATTTTCGAGGAAATTCCATCGTTTGCCCCACCAAAAGGGCAATTTTGCCATTTTTAGTAATTATTGTTTTAGGTCTAACTTTTAATTTAAGAGTGCGAATTTAATTCCGTTTGTTGAGAAATATTTCCTAAGTAGAGTAGGAGTTGATTTAGGCATTAACTCAATTTTTCCTTTTGAGTAATTTTTCTTATTTTCTGCTAATCGTGGGGGTTCCTTAACACGAATTAGGGTTTCTAGTTATTATTTAAGCATCGTGTAGCCTTCGGCAAACCAGTTTTTTGAATAATAAATTAGAGTATTTTCCTTTTATTCTTGTGGATTCAAGGAACTCTAGTGGATCTAGGTTTATTTTTTTGGAGATAGGACGTGTTCTGTCTCTTGTGATATTTTCGTCTGCGTCAGTTGTACAGAGGCCTTGTCTTTACCCTGGTCTGATGGCTAATCGTGAAAGGTTAGCATCAATGAGGAGGTCTCCAGGAGAAACCATCACACGAGGTTGAGTTCCGTCAGTTTCAACAGAGGACCCAACAAATATTGCGCGATTTGCAGCCAGCAATCGCTGGCCCTTTTTGCCTAGGAAACTCCTACCATGGTGTCGCTAGACTACAACCAGGAGCGCCAGATCGTGATCATCGTGGCCATGAATCGCGGTCCCTGTCCATCCTAAAGGACCGCCAGTCTGATGAGGATGAAGCAGTGAAGTGAAGCCTATGCCCATGAAGTTTGTTGGTGGGGTGCCGTGATCAGGAGGTTTTGTGTCAGAGGGTTCCTTGGCGCAAAGGGAATCATGATCAAGGAGGTCGTACGTTGGAAACTTTGAATCCAGAGACTATCGTATGAATATGGACCTCCCGTCTTTCCAATGGTAACCTTCAGATCTGAGGGATTCCTAGATTGGCTTGTCGAGATTGAACGGTTCTTGAGTATAGGAGATCCGACGAAAAACAAGTAAGTTTTGTGGCATATAAATAAGGGGGGAGCATCAGCATGGTGGGCCAACTACAACAAAGTCGATCTCGCTTAATAAGGAAGGGCCCTATACTTACGTGGAGGAAAATAGGAAATTGATTGAAGAGCGATTTCTACCACCAGATTACCAGTCAAGATTGTTCAAGCAATATCATATTGTAGGCAGGGAATTCGAACCAGTGAGGCCTATACGGGGAGTTTTACCAACAACTGTCTGCCCGCAACAATCTACCAGAATCAAAGGATTAGCAGATTGCCAGATTTATGAATGGGCTGAGAGTAGCGATTTTTGTGGAGGGGGGGGGGGGTGGTGGCGGGGGGGGGGTTGGGGGGGGGGGGGGTGGGGGGGGGCTTGGGGGGGTGGGTGATGTGGGTGGATTTTTTTTTGTTTGGTGTTTTTGTGCTTTTTTTTTTTTTATTTTTTTTTTTTTTTTTTTTTTTTTAAGACCAGGTATCCTTACAAACTCTGTATTCATAAATTGAAGCTGTGACGTGTTAGCCAAGAAAGTCAAATCCCCAACAAAATGAACAAAACACTAGGTCCCAGTTTTCTAATAGGGGAAAACAGCCAGTACCTTCCCGCAGTCCCAGCCGTGACAAACAGTGGGAGTCAGACGAAGGCAGTAACGAACAGGGTCAACAACACGTCCAAGGGGGAGCCAAGGCCTCAGGAGATAAGTGCTAAAGATGTGGTGAACTTGGCATCTCTCGATACGGCCAAAAAGGGAACTATTGAACCTAGTGGGGCCAGTACCAGAGGAAGAGGATGGTGGGATGACGAGGGTAATGATGACCTTTATTCCTATGACCCTTAATGAGTTTCAGGAGCCGAAGAGGGTGAATACCTGAGGCAATCTCTGGTGATCCAGAAAGTTGTTGCCTGACACCTAAGATAGTAGTTCTAGCCAACGCCCAAGCTCTTTAGGGGATGATGTACCATCAACAAGCGGGTCCGTGATCTCATCATTGAAGCGGGAGTGGAGAGAACATAGCCTCAAAAAAGTTTGCGTTACAAGGCTAAGTCTGAAATAGAGAAGCACCCGACCCTTACACGATGGCGAATTAAGAAAGGAGTGGAAGTAAGGTAACCGTACTTGTAATAAAGTTTTCGATTGGTAAGTACATGTTGACGAAGTGTTGTGCGATAGTGGTTGATATGGATGCATGTCACCTTCTTTTGGGGAGGCCCTGGCAACATGATGGGGATGTTGTAACATAAGGGGAAGACACGTTTACATATTCTATCTAAATTGTAGGAAGATAGTCCTGTCCACTCAAGGAGCGTAGTGTTCCTAAGGTTCCAAGAGTAAGGGAAATCATTTGTCTTGCTGGTTCATATTGAAGACGAGTTCGACAAAGAGGCCAGGGAATCCAAGCGATTTTTGCGATGGTCCTTACAGAGAAGCACCCAAACCCTCCAGAAGTTTACGATAGCAGTGCAACCTCTAATCAAAGAGTTTCAGGATTTGTTCCCTGACGAATTACCGGCGGGGGTGCCACCTATGCGGGATATCCATCAACTGTATTGATTTAGTACGAAGCAAACCTGCCCAACCCTTCCCCACTATCGGATGAGTCTAAAAGAGAGTCAGAGCTACAAAGGAGCAAGTGGAGGACTAGTCAGAAGGGACAGATCAGGGGAGAGCATGAGTCCATGTGCCGTACCAGCCCTTTAACGCCAAGAAGGATCGTAATTGGCGTATGTGTGTGGACAGCCGTGCAATCAACAAGATACGGTCAAGTACAGGTTTCCTATTTCGCGGTTTGGATGATAGTTGACATGCTGAGTGGGTCGAAGTTTATTCGAAAACTTGATCGCAAAAGTGGCTACCATCAGATCTGTATTCGGGTCGAAGGACGAGTGGAAAATGGTTTCAAGACCAAGGAGGGCTTTACGAAATGATGGTGATGCCGTGTGGGCTATCCAACGCCCCAAGCCTTTTATGAGATCATGAATCAGGTTCTTAAAACCGTGTATTGGTACAAATTTATAGTTGTGTATTTTGATGAGAGATTGATCTTCAGAATGAATCCGATCACATAATCATGTACGAGAGGTGTTGACGGTCCTAACCGCCAATAAGCTGTACATCAACCTGAAGAAATGCAGTTTCCTGATGATAATCTATTGTTCTTGGGGTACGTTGGTTAGTGGCTGAAGGATTCATGTAGATGAGGATAAGGTCCGAGCTATCAGGGAGTGGTCATCCCCAAAAACAATTAGCGACGTGAGGAGCTTCCATGGGCTAGCAATTTACAGAAGGTTGTTCGGAATTTCAACAGTATAGTAGCCCCGATCCACTGAGTGAGGAGGAAGGGAAATTTTCATGGGGAGAGGCAGCCAGAATAGAGTTTTGCAACCATCAAGAGAAGCTGTGAGTACTGTCCAGTCTTACTTTGCCCAAACTTGAGAAGCTGTTCCAAGTGAATGTGAGTATCAGTTTGGGAGTTGGTGCTGTCTCTCACAGGAGGGCAAACCAGTGGCCTTTTCAGTGAAAGTTTTGCGAAGTACGGCGCAAGTGGTCCGCGTAGAGTTCGAATTATAGCAGGGGTGCGATCCCTTAGGCATTGGGAGCATTACCTAGTCCAGAGGAGTTGGTCTTATTCACGGATCATCGGCCTTTAAAATTCATCAATAGTCAGACTGCTATTTACCGGATTGCATGCCGGTGGGAGCCTATATACAACGTTCTCTTTTCTTTGAAACATAAGTCTGACATTTCTAATAAAATGGCGGCGCCTCAGTAAGAGCACATATAGTGCCTTGCGAACAGCAGTGGTGGTTTGATTGTCTAAAGGGAAAGTTGTCGAGGAGGATAAAGACTTTGGAAAGATATGAAAAAGTGTCAGCAGGACTTCAAACAGCCATGAATGATTGCACCTATAGGGACGGATTTTTATTTCGAGGAACCCAATTAGTATTCCTGAAAGTTCGTTACGGAGACAGGTTATTCGGGAATTGCATGGTGGGGATTGGGGAGGACATTTGGGCGAGACAAAAACTGTGGCCCTAGTGGAAAAGCATACTATTGGCCAAAATTAAAGCAGATGTGGGCAAATAAATCATGTGCGGAAAGTGTCCTATATGTCAGACCGCCAAGGGACAGCGCAAAAAGACAGGCCTATATGCCCTACCAGTTCCTAAAGTTTGCACTTGGAGGAACGAGGTGAGGGATGGTGGGAGTTGTAGAATGGGGCCTACCCCGGACCTAGCGAGGTATGGATTCTGTCTTTGTGGTGGTTGATAAGATATTCAAAGATGGCACACTTCATAGCTTGTAGGAAACGTCGGATGCTACTCGAGTTTGCTTAATCTATTTTTTAAGGAAAAAAGTCGTGCGTTTGCATGGCGTAACCCCAGTCTATCATTTTGATGTGATAACGAAGTCCTCAGTCACTTTTGGAGGACTTTAAAATGGGGAAGCGTTTTGACACCTCAATGAATTATAGCCAGTACCAGTCATCATCAATCTGATGATCAAAAGAGGTAGCAACAGAACTTTGGATAATCTTATTCGGTGTATTCTCTGGTGAAAAGCCTAAAACAGGGGATCTCGCGCTATCCCAAGCTGAATGTGCTTAACAATAGTACAGTTTAACCG
>CM018900.1:19318391-19321143 GCA_009663005.1 Actinidia chinensis
TTTTTTTATTTTTTTAATTTTTTTCCACTCAATTCTTGATCCAAATATGGATTTAATCTGTTGCTATCATTGAGCTAGTGCCGTACATTTTAATTGTTATTTAAAAAATAGTTTGGATGTATTTTTTACTACTTGCAAATATGTGAATGTTATGTGAATGAGATAATGTAGGTGTTGTTTAATGAAATAAAAAATATATGGAAATTAAACAACGAAAACTAAATGCTTCTTTTTTTTTAATCAATATTTTGTCTAAATTTTCGATAGAGTGTTAATGTTGTTTACTTCTACTCACGTTTGACAATATATCTAATTGATTTAGATTTTATGAGGTTATGAGCTCGTCCCGGTCCATATCAAAGTCTAATGGGTCTGCACACAAAGAATCTAAGTGAAATCGATGGGTACTGATATGGTGCCGGCCAAAAAATCTCCATCATTCAAGATAGAACACTTGGAAAAGAGAGAAGAAAGTCTATAGAATGAAGATGAGAGAGAGACAACGTGTGTAAACATTTGTCAGTGGCGTCTTTGCATTTTATGCTTAGGACGTGGGAGGGTCTTTAGGTTTCTCCCAGTGGTCGACTGAGTTGAGTTTGGATCCTCTGAAGTGAGAGTTCGGTGGAATGTTTCTGAAGTGTATAAAACAAGAATCCGATTGAGTTAGTCCGAGCTGAGCTGAGCTTTTGTCCGTGATGGGCAGATCCGCTGGAGTCTCGGGTCTGTTCCGGGGCATGTGGCCTTTCAGAACTGAGCTAAGCAAGGCCTTCTTTCGATAAAGTGGGCTGATGGGGTCATTATTGGGCTTCATTCTTGGCTCTGGTTTGGGTTTTGGGTCTCATATTGGGCCTAGTCATGGGTCTGGCCTGGGCCGAATCTCCGAATAGATACCCATTAGTTTTAAAATATTTGGGGGTAAATTATATTAAACCCCTTAAACTATGACTCTTTTCCAAGTTACCTTTTAATGTATAAACTCTGACACTTAACCCACTTCAACCATGTGAATCGCAAATGCAACTAACGCCGTTAACGGAAGCTGTTAATTTACTCTTATGCCCTCATTGTCTTCCTCAACCTCTCTCCCACCCATCGCATCGAATTAGTTTATCTCTCTCTCTCTCACTTCAAAAACCCAAACAAAAAATACAGCATCTAATGCCTAAACCCACATATCCCAACCTCAGTTCTCACTTTCTCTCTCTAGGAAGAAATGACAATCACTCGGGCCGCTGAAATTCTATGGATAGAGAAATGTGACTTTGCAGAAATAGTGACTCCCACGAACCACCCAATCTTCCACTTGGAGGGGAGAGTTTAGAGAGAGAAACAACCTCTTTAGAGAAGAGCAGCGGGGTGGGGGGGGGGGGGGGGAATTCTGCCCTGTTTTTCATCATTTTCATCTCTTTTTTTTTCTTAAGCCATGTAATCCACTTGTGCTTCAGAAATTTAGATGGCCCCCATCTCTGTTGATATCTTGCTTTCCCACCAGCTGATATTTGCTATGTGTTCATCCATTTGTTGTTATTAATTTGTTGCTATTCACAGAGGTAATACAAATCGATGAGGAGTGAAAACTCTTGACTCCTTTGCAACCTAAGGCCATGTTTGGATGTTGAAAACCCTAAAAGAAGGGTATTTTCATCATTAAATTTTATTAACAATGTCATGTGAAGATCACATGGATTTTTTCATCCAAAACCCTAACGGAACGTTTACGGAAGGTGTAAAATGTCAGAAATAAAATACATGAGAGGTTAAGTGTCCGAATTTATACATGAGGGGGAGTAACTCGGAAAAATATCATAGTCTAAGGTGGTTTAATGTAAAAAAAAATTCAAAAGTTGGAGAACAACAAAGTTTGCTATCCTCTTCCGACTATGGATTTTTTCATCATGGATTTTGTCATGTGAAGATCACATGGATTTTTTCATCCAAAACCCTAACGGAACGTTTACGGAAGGTGTAAAATGTCAGAAATAAAATACATGAGAGAGGTTAAGTGTCCGAATTTATACATGAGGGGGAGTAACTCGGAAAAATATCATAGTCTAAGGTGGTTTAATGTAAAAAAAAATTCAAAAGTTGGAGAACAACAAAGTTTGCTATCCTCTTCCGACTATGTTTGGATCAAAGATTTGATGAGCGAAAATAAAACATAAATAAAAAATTCAAAGGATACAAACATTCGTAACGATCAGATCCACTAAGAGTTTTATTTTTATTTTTTTTATTTTTACTGCATTCTTAATCCAAACACATCCTCATGATTGCACCACCTTTTTGTGTAATAAAAGCACTAGATAAGTTCTCCAATATTGGGTCTTCTATCTTCCATTCTAATGATGTTGCTAGAGCTGTGAGCTACAAAGTATATCAGAACCGGATCGGATATTGAACCCATCAAGATACCGATTTAACGGTTTATTGATTTAATTATGATTTAATCGGTTCAGCCGATCTTATAATTAATAAATAATAAAAAATTATTTAATTAAAAAATTAAATTTTCAATAATTCAATATATTCAGGTTCATCCTTAAAATTAACAACTTTAGCAAGTTGATACTAAAATATAAAAAAATTCTATAAATACTAATAGCTAAATGCATACTTTATGAACCTTGACAAGGATGTTATTACGAATTACATTGATGATAAGGTCTTAATGTTAAAATTACAATTAACAAAACAAAAAAAAGAACTTTTTCCAAACTCACGGGATGAAAGATAAAAGGAACTATTCCCAAAG